>MU676386.1:0-12783 GCA_026770625.1 Nicotiana glauca
CAATTTGGCGCCGTCTGTGGGGATTTCGAGAATCAAAATCATAGTATCCACCTAGAGATCAACCAACTACTTTTTCTCTACACCACACAAAAACAAAAGATGGCCGAAAATAATACAAGATCGAAAGCTATAGCGGGTGTCACAGCCAATCTCCTCGGTCCTCTCAACGAGGCTAGTGACGATGGCATCCCGAATGCAACCCNCACCGCTGTCATGGGCAAACCTGAGGTTACACGAGTAAATGACCAACCCATCGAGGCACAGACCAATGATGGTACGCTAACAACCATCCTAAAGAAGATGGAAGAAATGGAAAATGAAAACAAGGCACTCCGCGACCAAATGAAGGAACACCAGGAGAGAGTCGACAAGATCCCCGGAGCCCCTAAGTTGCTACCAAAACGCGACGTGGGAAGGTTCGTAGAACAACCATACACTGAAGAAGCTGCTCCTTACTCTATCCCAAAGACCTTCAAGATGCCTCCCTACCTGAGGGTGTACGACGGAACCACAGATCCCGAGGATCACCTGATCCACTACGTCACTGCTGTGAAGGGCAATGATCTATCAAAAGAACAGGTATCATCAGTACTGCTGAAAAAGTTTGGCGAGACGTTGACAGGAGGGGCCTTGACATGGTACTCCCAGTTACCAGCCCAGGCGATATCAACATTCGAAGAAATGGCGGATAAGTTAGTCACCGCCCATGCGGGTGCGAAGAAAGCGGAAGCGAGGGTCAATGACATCTTTGCCATTAGGCAAACCACATGAGAAGGGCTCAGGGACTTCCTAGCCAGGTTTAGCAGGGTAAGGATGAGTCTGCCAAATGTATCGGAAGGTATGGCAGTCGCCGCTTTCTAAAACAGGCTAAGTAGGAACGGTTCCAGGGCGACCAAGAAGCTGTTGAGACGCCTCATGAAATATCCCCTTATCATATGGGAGGAGATCCACAATGCCTATTACGCCGAGGTACGAGTGGACGAGGATGATCTTAATGGGCCGACCCAACGGCTAGCAACGATACACTCAGAAATAAGGAGAGATCGACGCAATGAAGGACGGCGAGAACAACTCCCACGTTCCAACAAAGACCGACATTAGCTATACACTAGATCCTCCCATCTACCACCAAGACATACGGACGCGTTACAGCGACACGTCGCCCTACTCCGAAATGAAAAAGGTACACACCCTTATTATCCGCCCGTAACTTTTGTGTGTCTCCTTCAGAAATAGTGTACACACTGAAGAAGCTGGGCACCAAGGTGCAGTGGCCGCAGAAAATGAAATCAGACCCCGCCACGAGGAAATCAAACGTCTTATGTGAGTTTCATCAGGAGCAGGGACACAAAACCGAAGACTGCATAGGCCTACGGCAGGAAATGGTCAGGATGCTGAACCAGGGATACCTGAGGGAATTACTCAGCGAAAAAGGGAAAATAAACTTTGCACGCGGACGGGAAGAACCCCGCGGGCCACCAAAGCCGTCTTCCCTAACGCGCACGATAAATATGATCTTCAGAGGCGACGACGACTCAGTGATCAATCACGTCAAATTCGCCAGCACACACAAACTAAAGCGGACCATCGCCCATGAACGCTATGATAACTTCGAAGATAGTATCACCTTCGATAAGTCTGATGCCGACTGTTTGTCTTTCCCTCGTTATGATGCTTTAGTTATTACTTTACGTATCGCTAATACTGATGTTAAAAGGGTCATGATCGACGACGGAAGCAGCGCCTGTATTATCCACCCAAGGGTCCTCGCACAAATGGGGCTCGAGGATAGGGTAATACTGCACTGCATAATAACTGGTTTTAACAATGCAGGGGAACGGACATCCGGAGAAATAACACTTCCCGTCTTAGCGGGAGGAGTCACGCTGGAAACAAATTTCCACGTGATGAACCAAGAAATGGCGTACAACGTCATCATAGGATGCCCGTGGATACATGCCATGCGAGCGGTCCCTTCAAGCCTTTACCAAGTGATCAAATTCATTACCCCATGGGGAGTGTTCGGCATTAGGGGCGAGCCACGCACCGCACATGAATGCTACAAAATAGATGAAGATTACGCCCGCACCCAACAACTGAAGGGGGCGAGTGCGGAGGCATAGCAATTAGCTGTGTCAGGGACTAATGTTGACCCGACAACATACACAATTAGAGAGCCCGATGTCATGGAAGCCTGTAAAGCAATGATCGAAGATCTCGACCCAGTCCAATTGGATGACATCGACCCTGCGAAGAAATCCTATATCGGGCACGACCTCGTCGACCCAAGTAAGTATCGTTAATTACTAACTAACCATGCAAACCTATTTGCTTTCTCCCATGCAAATATGCCAGGAATTCCGTGAGACGTTGCCACCCACAAGCTGAACGCTGACCCACTACATCCGCCCGTGCGGCAGATGAGAAGGAAATTCAATGCCGCCATCAATGAGGCGGTTAGCGAGGAGGTAGATAAACTACTGGCCAACAGTTCCATCAGAGAATCGAAATACCCCCAGTGGGTCGCCAATGTCATCATGGTCAAAAAGAAAAACGGGAGATGGAGAATGTGTGTGGATTTCACTGATCTGAACAAGGCATGTCCGAAGGATTCATTCCCACTACCCCATATCGAACAGTTGATCGATGCCACCGCGGGACATGAATTGCTGAGCTTTTTAGACGCCTACTCCGGCTACAACCAAATCATGATGGTCGAGGAAGACCAGGAGAAACAACTTTCATCACCCACCAAGGGACATACTGCTACAAGGTAATGCCCTTCGGGCTAAAAAAATGCAGGAGCTACGTACCAAAGATTGGTCACCAGAATGTTCAAGGAACAGCTCGGTAGGACCATGGAGGTCTATATCGACAATATGCTAGTAAAATCTGCAAAGAGAGAAGACCACGTCAACCACCTGACTGAGGCCTTCGAAATACTAAGGCGGTACGGGATGAAGCTGAACCCCGAGAAATGCGCCTTCGGCGTAGCCTCTGGAAAATTTTTGGGGTTTCTCGTGTCCCAACAAGGCATCGAGGTCAACCAGGAACAAATTAAAGCGGTAGATGCAATACCTGAGGTTATGAGCAGCAAAAAACAGGTACAAAAGTTGACGGGGCGAATAGCCGCCCTATCCAGATTCATCTCACGGTCCTCCGACAGGTGCCAAAATTTTTTCAATGTGTTGAGAAAACACAACGGATTGCACTGGAATGAAGAATGCGTCGAAGCCTTGAGAAAATTGAAGGCGTATCTATCTTCGCCACCACTACTAGCAAAAGCAAGCCCGGGCGAGCCCCTGCTGGTATATCTAGCCATCTCTGAGGTCGCCGTCAGCGCAGTCCTGGTCCGCGAAAACGAAGGTAAGCAATCTCCTATTTACTATATTAGCAAAACCTTAGTGGATGCCGAAACATGGTATCCGCACCTTGAAAAATTAGCCCTGACATTGGTCGTAGCTTCACGAAAGCTCCGACCCTACTTTCAATACCACCCCATAAAAGTAGTGACGACCTTCCCACTGAGAAGCGTCCTACACAAGCCCGAATTATCGGGCAGACTCGCCAGATGGGCTATAGAGCTCAGCGAGCACGACATCTCGTATCACCCGAGAAACGCCATTAAGTGGAAAGTACTTGCCGACTTTATAGCCGATTTCAGCACAGAAATACTGCCAGAGGCGGAACTGGAGGCACGCCGTACCCCCTCCAATACTGACTTATGGACTCTATACACCGAAGACGCCACTAATGCCTCGGGATCAAGACTAGGACTCGTTCTTGAGGTCCCTACGGGCAAAATAATTCGACAGTCCGTGCAGTGCCCCGAAATGACTAACAACGAGGCCGAGTACGAGGCCTTTATTGCAGGTATAAAACTAGCCATCAAATACGGGGCTCGACGACTCGTCCTCCACTGAGACTCCCAACTCGTAGTGAACCAGGTCACTGGGACTTACCAAATCAAGGAGCGGAGATTGCAGAAATACCGGTCAGAGATCCGCAGACTAATGGCTGAGCTCGACGAATGCCACTTCCAACAAATTCCAAGGGGGCAGAACGTCAAAGCAGACGGCCTGGCAAAATTGGCCGCAACCACTAAAAACTTCGACAAAGAAAGCGTGGTCACCCTCCTCCATTCAGCCATCGATCACACTGAGGTATTTTCCTTAAATTTGACTTGGGACTGGCGCAACCAGTTTGTATCCTATATTCAGGATGGCACACTCCCACTCGACAAAAAAGAAGCGAAGAAGCTTCGCGTACAGGCCGCTAGGTATTGCCTAAAAAACCGCAAGCTCTACAAAAGGACGTTTGGCGGACTCCTAGCCAAGTGCCTAGGGCCGCACCAAACGAGACCAATACTAGAAGAGACAATCGCGCCCTCGTACGCTGCATAATGTGAGCCGGTTATTATTGGCCCACTATGAAGAAGGAAGCAGCGGAATACGTTCTCCAATGCGAGCAATGTCAAAAATACGCCCCCATGATACACCAACCAGGAGAGCCTCTCCACTTAGTTACTTCTCTATGGCCTTTCATCAAATGAGGAATGGACATAGTCGGTCCCCTACCAACAGGACGAGGAAAGGTATGATTTCTATTAGTTTTAACTGACTACTTCTCCAAGTGGGTGGAAGCAAGTGCGTACGCCCAAATACGCGAACAGGAAGTCATTGCTTTCATATGGAAGAATATCATCTGCCGCTTCCGCATCCCCAAAGAAATTAGCTGTGACAACGGACGACAATTTATCGGTCAAAAGACAACAGAGTTCTTCGACAAGTGGCATATTAAGCGAATACTCTCCACGCCATACCACCCCACCGCCAATGGCTAAGCAGAGTCTTCCAACAAAGCAATACTAAACATACTGAAAAAGAAACTCGAAGAAGCCAAAGGGCTATGGCCCGAGCTACTACCGAAAGTATTGTGGGCGCACCGGACCACACCAAAATCCTGTATAGGAGAAAAACCATATTCGCTGGTCTACGGAATCGATGCAGTTATACCAGTCGAAATTGGCGAACCTAGCCTGAGATATTCGCATACCAGCGGAACAGAGAACGACGCAAACAGGCTTCAAGACCTTGACGAGGCCGAGGAAAGAAGGAAAATGGTCCACATAAGAATGGTGGCCCAGAAACAACAGGTCGAAAGGTACTACAACAAAAGAACCAAAGTAAGATCACTCAAAGTGGGAGATTACATTCTCAAGGCCAAAACATTGGCATCAAAAGACCCAAGCGAAGGAAAATTGAGCACCAATTGGGACGGACCCTACAAGATTACAGCAGTAGCAGGTAAAAGAGCATTTCAACTAGAAACAATGAAAGGAAGAACTCTCCAAAACAATTGGAACGTCGCCCACCTCAAGTATTTCCATTTCTAAAAGGCATCTCCCGAGTCGCACTCTTTTTCCCTTACCCGAGTTTTGTCCCAATTGGGTTTTCTCGAGAAGGTTTTTAACGAGGAGATAGAGGGGACACCTGGAGATATTTGCGGAACGAGTTTATCATACCAGCCACTCCATCAGCTCTCCTAGCTGGCATAACAAAGGGACTGACTAGCATGATCTCCAATGTACGAACGGCTACTTCCATCTCCGATATCTGAACGGCCACGGCCATCTCCAATGTATGAACGACTACGGCCATCTCTAATGTATGAACGGCCACGACCATCTCCAATGTATTAATGGCTACGGCCATCTCCAATATATGAACGGACACGGCCATCTCTAATGTATGAATGGCTACGGCCATCTCCAATATATGAACGGCCACAGCCATCTCCAATGTACGAATGGCTACGGCCATCTCCAATGTATGAACGGACACGGCCATCTCCAATGTATGAACGACTACGACCATCTCTACTATATGAACGGCCATGGCCATCTCCAATGTACGAAGTTCGGCTACGGCCATCTCCAATATATGAATGGCCACGGCCATCTCCAATGTATGAACGGCTACGGCCATCTCCAATATATGAACGGCCACGGCCATCTCCAATGTACGAATGGCTACGACCATATCCAATGTACGAACGGCTACAACCATCTCCAATATATGAACGGCCACGGCCATCTCCAATGTACGAACGGCTACGACCATCTCCAATGTATGAACGGCCACGACCATCTCCAATGTACGAACGGCTACGACCATCTCCAATGTATGAACGGCCACGGCCATCTCTAATGTATGAACCACTACGGCCATCTCCAATATATGTACGGCCACGGCCATCTCCAATGTACGAACGGCTACGGCCATCTCCAATATATGAACGGACACTGCCATCTATAATGTATGAACGGCTACGACCATCTACAATGTATGAACGACCACGACCATCTCCAATCTATAAACGGCTACGGCCATCTCAAATGTATAAACGGCTAAAGCCATCTCCAACGTGCAAATGGCTAAGGCCACCATCGTCAATAAGTCGACCCAGCTCGACTACGACAAATGAAGTAACTCGACGACGATCGAAGTCATGTATATGGCCAAAGCCATCTCCAACGTGCAAATGGCTAAGGCCACCATCTTCGATAAGTCGACTCAGCTCAACTATGACAAACAAAGTAACTCGATGACGGTCGAAGTCACGTATATGGCCAAAGCCATCTCCAACGTGCAAATGGCTAAGGCCACCGTCGTCGATAAGTCGACCCAGCTCGACTATGACAAACTAAGTAACTCGACGACAGTCGAAGTCACGTATATGGCCAAAGCCATCTCCAATGTGCAAATGGCTAAGGCCACCGTCGTCGATAAGTCGACCCAGCTCGACTATGACAAACGAAGTAACTCGACGACAGTCGAAGTCACGTATATGGCCAAAGCCATCTCCAACGTGCAAATGGCTAAGGACACCATCGTCGATAAGTCAACCCAGCTCGACTACGATAAACGAAGTAACTCAACGACAGTCGAAGTCACGTATATGGCCAAAGCCATCTCCAACGTGCAAATGGCTAAGGCAACCGTCGTCGATAAGTCAAACCAGCTTGACTATGACAAACGAGTAACCCGGCGACAGTCAAAGTTACATACATAGCTAAGGCCATCGACGATATTACGGCTAAGGTCACCATCGTCAATGATCTCCAATCCTATTCGATTGCGGTGCAAGGCACGTAAAATAGCAGATGAAGCAACACCACTATTAACTAAAGCCGCCACTATTTGGCATCGAAGCCGCCTCCCATCGGTGGATAACACAAGCAACATTCGAGAAGCACACTTAGAACCTTACAAACAAGAGAACATCCACTCTGCGAAAACAAGATACCAAAAATAAAAGAGTACAACTCGGGAAAAGAGTAACAGCAAAAGTATAACTTCCATTATCATCAAAAAATACATATACAAAAGGACACATTTACATCTCCAAATACAACAGAACAAAATAAATACAATTCCTAAGGAGGTTCGCCACTCCGTGCACCGCCCCCCGCCGGTCTGCCATCTCGCCCACTGCCGCCCCCGGCCTGATAAGTTACAAAAATCCAGGATCTAGAACCTAGACGGTTAACATCTTTGAAATTATAGCCTACCCGGTCTGGGGAATTGAAACTATACCTGCAGGCCTCACGGGCGACCTGAGTTATACGCCATTGATCCTGAACCTCTGCCTCAGTAGCTCGACCCATAGCTAAGAGCTACTCAAACACGACCAGCTTGGCTTCAGCGTACACCCACATCTCCCGCGCCTCGCCATGCACATCCTCGTCATACTTGGGCACAACTGTCTATTTAAGGGCCTCGACCTCAGCCGCCTTGGCTTCGAGCTCAGCGGTCAGGGCAACGACCTTGGCTCGCAAATCAGCAGCTTTTGCCGCTACCCCACGGCCGACCTCCAACTCCTCTTCCTTTGACTAGAGAAGAGTCTCCAGTTCAATATTCCGAGCCAAAGCGGCCATCAGCTGGTCATCAACTTGCTCCAGCTCGTCCACCCTTCGCTTCAGCCGGGCCTCCGACTGCTCCAAACCCTCGCGGAAAACCCAAAATTTCGGCTCCTGCTTGAGTAGGTCCGTCAGCGCTTGATGCTTCACACGACACCGCTGGTAATTCTTCACCACCTTATTAAAAGTGGCGGCCTTCCTTTGCGCTCGCCGCCCCTCTCTACCTCCAAGATGAGGGTCTAAAGAAGAGGAAAAAGAGGAAAAACAAGTCAATATGCATCAAAGTATACTTTACGATATGTGAATAAAATCGAAATATACCTGCAAGGCTGCGCCAGCAACCTCCGGGATAATTCCTTGTCTCTAACACCTTTTAACGTTTCACGCTCAGCGGTCGTACATAACAGGGTCATATCCGAGGTGGCCTGCTCACTGTGCTGCAACAGGTTATACCCACCTGGGATCAGAATTCGGCGGTTAGATCTACCCGCCATCATTCCCACGCAGGCCGAACCTCTCGTATCTGCATCTGTATCCGCGGGGGTGACCTCAGGGTCCGACCTCCCTCCATCGCCTGTTTCTTCAGCGGCAGCCAACGAACCGGTCTCAAGAATACGTGCTAGGGTGGCGTCAGGAACTGCCCTCCCTTGGGGGGACGACATCCCAGAACGGATGGCGTCGACCATAAAAACTGACCTTGATTCTCGACGAGGCTCGCTCACCCTCTCATCTGCTGTGGCTATTCCCTTGCCAGTCATCAACCGGCGTCTTTTCCTTTCTGGCGGCTCCTCGCCCTCGGAAGTCTCCTCTATAGGCCGTGGGGATGGAAGTGAGGGAGTCACTTCACTTGTGGACGCCGCCACAGGCGCAACCTCAGGTTGAGGAGCCTCCGGAGCGCCATCACTAGGCGAGCCACATGGTATATATTCGTCTTCGGAGTCAGCCTCCGCCCCAGGCGGGGTAACGACGCTCTTCTTCTTATTCCTATGAGTGCTCCTACCTGCCAACACGAATAAGTCAGGTAACAAGACCTAAGAAAACCTCCAAACCATAGCCCAAGAGTTACCTGGAGGGCCGTATCGTTCAAGAAACGCATCCCATGTGCGACATTCCTCCGCACACGGGATTATTCTTTCAACCCACGACCTAATATCTTCAACGAACCGAGGTGGAGAATCCCTCGCTGCAAGAAAAAAAGGAGGAAAAAGCAAAGAAATCACAATGGCTGTATGGTTAAAATTGCAAGCAGCCCTGAAATTCTACGAGTAAAAGTACGTATGTTCTGGGTTCCAACTTTCCAGGAATCCTTGGGGATTCGACACCAGGTGCTCCATCCTGATGTAGAAGTATTTACGCCAAAAATGGTGGTTAGTCTTGTTGTCGGTTTTAACGACCAAGCCTCTTATGCCACGACTTTTCAACTGTATCATGGTACCTCTCAGGTAACCAGCGCTGAACAACTGTAAAAGGTGGTGGACCGAGACGCTGCATTCAGCCCTGGCCGCATAGGTAGTCATAATGCGACACACCTTCAAGGTATAAAGAGTGAGCTGAGCCGGGCACACATTGTAAAAACGGCAAAGCTCCTCCATTAGGGGTAGATTGGAGGATTGTAACCAATCAAGAACGGGTATTCATAGAACGTACAGTGCCCAGGCCGGTGCACATTGGCATAGTCCGTCCCGGCACCATTTCCACGTGGTCCGGAATGTGGTGTGTCTCTCGAAGATCATCTAAGTGAGATTGAAATAACTCGCTGTGTTCCCAGGGAAGGGCAGGGCTCTTAGTCGGGAAATCCCTGCGAATATGCATCTCCTTCGGGAGGACGTTGTCAATACTAAGAGGAACAAGGGCCTTCTCCGCCTTTCCCCCTTCACCACCGGAAGATGGCGAAACCCTAGATGGGGCATTATCTTTGGCCTTTTTACTACTCTGTCCATGTTTCGTCATGGTATTTTCTATAAAGAAGCAAGGATCTAACGATAAGAAGTGTGGTTTCAAAAGAAACGGAAAAGTCTCACACAAAATAGTGGTTGTTAGAAAGAAAGATGAAAAAGGAAGCAGAAGAAGTTCAAAGGTTCGAAAGATAAAACAGATTGAACCTCCCCTCTATTTACAGGGCTAGGATGCACGGAAATCAAAGGGGCGTGATTCAAAACGGGCGCAGGAAATCAAAACATCACGTCATTCCCTGAACCGCCTCAGGAGCAAGTATAATCATGACGCATGCGGGAGATGACGTCATTTCGAAAAGGGAGCCACGCGTCAGCAGCTCGACAACACCATATATCTCACCTCATTCATGTCACTGCCCCCACAGTAAGTACAAATTTTCCAAAGGCGAGGTCTACATGTCCGCCCGTTGAAGACGTCTATTGGATACGCCTCCAACGAGCAGATGGACTAACTATATGGGGTCAAATTTGGCCCTCAACGTCTCTGCTCCGAAGGGTATGCCCAGTGAAGCATACGCTTGTTAAAGTAAGGGTACGACTTAGACGTAAGGACGAAGGCGACGCCGGTTAAGACCTGGCGCCCTCGTTAGGAGGACGTCAACTATGTTTTGTACTTCTGTAATTATTTTAAAGAAGGTCTCTTATTATATAAAGGGGAACTTCCCATTGTAAAGGGACATCAGTGTTATTCTCGAATAATACAACTCCCTCATTTTAACCTATTCTCTCTCTACATCTATCTCTAATAATCATCTTCTCTTGAGTTCATATTATCATCTCACAATAGTAGATCTACAACAATAACTTCACTTTTTCATCTCTAGGGTTATTATATTTGATTACGATTTACCCTTTTTCACATTTTTTGATTGTTTCCTAGCTTACAAAGTACATTATTAACTTTTGAGCAAAACAATAATTTGAATTGCCTAAGAAAAAATCAAACTAAATTAAATTTAATTATTTCGGTTTGATGAATGGTTTCGTGTAGTTATGAACCGTAAAACTGAACAAAGATTTTGAGAAGTGTTGGTTGGCATTTGCTTGGTACTGAAGTAGGAACGCATCTTATTATCAACTATAGCAACCTAGCCAGGTAGAAAATAATTGTACTCTATTTCTAAAGTATGGCTCGTTGCCTAGTTTTCACAGTAGCTATTCTCAAATCTCAATGAGCCACATTTTTGGCAGGCAAAAAAAGAGACATTTTAAATATTGAGTTACTTTTTCCTTCCTCTCTTTTGATTTAAATAGATTTTGGGAAACTGCCTGGTTTTCTTTTATTTGTAGCATGGCCTGGACATAGGTCTGATACAGAATATATGCAGAAAGTGCTGCCACATCTTTTTATGCAGAACGCAACCTACTTATTAATGTTCATGTTCTAGCAATTAGTCGGCCCAGTGGTTACTTGGAACGGCAGAATCATAGACCCGTTTGTTAATTTACCAACCGTTTCTTCTTTCTTGATTGCTACGATCAGAGAAAATATTGTTATGATATTTTCCAGGAAGAAGATGAGCAGATGCATACCATATTTAAGAAGACTTGACAACAAGTTAAACACAAGTAATTCTCTCATGAAATCAAACAAACTTTCAGAAGATTGGCACTGTATTGGTCTAAATTTGGGCGGTTTGATAACTGCAGACAAAGAGGGTTAAGGACGGGGTCGACCACGGTACAAGAGCGAGGAGCCTTCTTCAGAAGGGTTATGGCCAAGGTCGAGTAAATGGAGTAAAGAAGTAGCGGATAGGCTTAGAAATAGATATAAGGAATATTCTTTTAGATATTCCTTATGTTATTCTTTTTAGGGTTTTTTTAGGGATATCCCTCATAAATAGGAAGAAATAGAGAACAAGGAGGGGATATTCATTTTTTGATAAGATCACGTTGTAAAGGATTGACTATAAAGAATATACAAAAGTTGTCTTGTTCATTAACAACACTGCTCAACATATGTTATTCAATCTACGTTTGTAAGATCCAAAAGTTCCTTATCCATCCTCACTTTTCATCTTGCTGTCAGGTGGAAGATTCTGTTGGTATTACTTTGTTAAAAAAAATAGAAAATCAGAGAAGCGGACAAAACGTTAGTTTAATAAACAAAAACAGAAAAACTAATTCCGAGCCCACAAGTTGCTTGTGTGTCCTTAAGGAATTTAATCCCCTCACTGTTGCCCAAGGTTTTGGATTAATTCCTCCCAGGATAGAACGGAATAACTATTCTGCAATACTAGCAATCGAAACTATAGAATTTCAGCGAACTTAACAGACGGAGCAAATCACACTTCACACTTATGTTTATTTGAAAATAATGCAACAATATATAAAAGAGGGGAGAAATTTTCAAAATTTTCCATGTTTTAAAAATGAGGCAAGCCTCTAAATTTATAGACAAAGGAAGGGTGAGATGGAGAGGTGCAGTCCAAAAGATGCCTCTTCTATTTCCCATTCACACCCTTTAAAGAAAAAACGCAACAGATTCATCCAAATCATATGATATTTGGGTGATAAATTCCCTCTTATTACATTTATTGTCATTGTCTATGAAAATGTTGATTTATGTTTAGTCAACAATGGCATGCTGAAAATGTTGGTTTATGTTTAGTCAACAATGGGATGCCAATTGGAAGAGTTGGTGGAAAGAGTTGGCATGAATGCTAGGAGGAAGCTTCCTCCTTTGATGTCACCCATGACATCAAGAGGAGGTAGTTTGATGTCACCAATGACATCAAGAGGAGGTCCTTAACTCTATAAATAGATGCACTCTTTCATTTGTAGAAACCATCCCAAAAACAATACAATTTATTGTAGTGAGTAGAGAGCTACGAGAGAAATTCTCTTAAGTGTAATTGGGAAATCTCCCCTTCCTTTGTAAATAATAGAAAGGCAATTATTCTCTGG
>MU676389.1:0-10702 GCA_026770625.1 Nicotiana glauca
ATAAATAATCCCATTTCGAATTTTGTCACTTAAATTGGAAAAAACTCCCTTATGCATTACCCTCGGGGTAGGCGCACAAAAAGGAGGTGTGACACATACAATGATGTTCATTTTGTGGGAATGATTGGACGAGAAAAACAATACAAGTCAGTTGATCGAGCAGAAATGACAGTGGGAGCAATTATAAAAGGAACAGCTCTGGAAGTAAGTCCAAGCCAAGATGTACCATTGATTGCGAAATGTGCCCCAATCTTAGAGAAGGCAACTTTATTTGATCCAAAAATCTCGAGGTTGGAAGTTCGCTCTAGTGTTCCAAGCCCAAGTTTATATGTCCTTGGAGGCCACCCCATTACAAGGCAGAATCACGGCGGTACGAAGGGTATAACCACGCCGATCATAATCAAACCTACCGTGCAACCTCCTGTGACAAACACGAAACCATTCCTTGGAACTATAACAAAATCATGATGACTTACAAAGGCAAGAAAATCATAGAAAAAGTGGGGGGAAACTGGAGGTTTGACTCGACCGTGGAGGTGTTACTCTCCAGAAGAGTTGAGGAAGGCCAAGCAAATCAGAGAAGGCCAATTGCCAATAAAGAAAACAGTTACTGAAGAAGAGGCGGAAGAGTTTTTGAAAAAGATGAAAGTCTAGGATTACTCAATCATTGACTAGTTGAGAAAGACTCTTGCCCAAATCTCTTTACTATCTCTGCTCATATATTCAAAAGAGCATGATCGAGTACTAATCAAGATCTTGAATGAGGCACCTGTATCAGAGAAGACCACAGTGAATCAGTTGGAGAAGATGGCCAAATTATTTTTTAAGGTGAATAGAATCACCTTTACTGATGATGAGCTCCCCGAAGAAGAAGCCGGGCATAATAGGGCTTTACACCTGACTGTTAAATGTGAGGGGCACTATATAAAGCGAGTCATGGTTGATGGAGGCTCGAGAGTTGATGTATATCCTCTCTCCACTATGAAAAGCATGAAGATCAATACAAACAGAATTCGACCCAGGAATGTCCGTATCCCGGCTTTTGATGGCTCAGCAAGAGTATTCCATCGCGGAGATCAACCTCACAATGACGATTAGGCAGGTTGACTTTGAAATCATCTTCCAAGTAGTGGACATGGATACTTCTTATACTTTCTTCTTGGAAGGCTATGGATCCATATGGCCCGATCTGTGCAATCCACCTTTCATCAGATACTTAAATTCGAACATGACAAATAAGAAATTATTGTTCACGGGAAAGACGAGTGTTCCATTTATAAAGACCCGTTAATCCCTTGTATTGAGGCCAAGGAAGGGTGTGAGTCCATTGTCTATCAGGCTTTTGAAGTGATTGATGTGAACCATGTTGAGGAAGGAAAGCTCATTTTGCATCCTTGTCTTTTCGCCACATCTATAATGATGGTTGCACTTATGCTGAGACAAGGTTATGAGCCAGGAAAAGGCTTGTCGGCATCATTGCAAGGAATTTCGGAGCCCATTTCTCCGTTCAGAAACCAGGGTACTTTTGTTTAGGCTTCATACCAACACATGCAGACGAAGACAAAGCCAAGCACCACAAAAAGCATGGATTGGTCTTGAAACAACCTATCCCTCACATTTTCTACACTTTTACAAGCCACGACTCCAAGAGGGTCAAAAGTCCTCGGCGCATGCAAACATTGATGAAATTTTCCATGGCCATAGCCAGATGTTTTCTAAAGTGAATGTGATCCAGGCTGGTGAAGGCACTAGTCATGCCGATATGCAACTAATTGGCCCAGACAACATGCTCGACAACTGGGAATCAACTCCTCTCCCCACAAGGAAAGAGTCTTGGTAGTTTGCTTTTGCAACTTCTTTTTTTGTATTTTGGATTACTTTCAGGGTTGTAATCCAACCAACTCGGTATGATTGTTTTGTTTTGATATTAACCCTTCTATACTTTCGAATTCAATGAAATGCAATTCACTTTCGTATTAAGTTTTGTATCTTTTCCTTTTCCTAATTCCTGTCACTTTGTTTCCATTTCAGTTAGTTAATACCGCCTTTAATAACATGACATGCATGCGAAATTCACGCCCAGATCTTAAGAAGTTGTCTAATATCGAAATAATGCATCAAGAGGTTGAATATGATGAAGATGAGGTTGTTGAGGAAATAAAAAGAGAGTTGGAACAATTTGAAAACAAGCCTAAGCCCAACCTCAATGAAACTGAGCCGATTAATATTTCATGAAGAAGTTAGAGAAACGAAGATAAGCATTCAAACTAAACAAAAAACTAGAGATGCCTTGATCCAACTTTTATTTGAATACAGAGGTGTGTTTGCTTGGTCTTACGATGATACGCCGAGTTTTAGTGTTGATCTAGTAGTTCATGAGCTTCCTACATATCTAGATTTTCCACCAGTCCAACAAAACCAACAAAAATTTAAAACAGACATGAGTGACAAAATAGGAGAGGAAACAATGAAGCAACTGAGCGCCAATGTGGCCAGAGCTATCCGATACACCACCTGGGTGGCAAATGTTGTGCCTGTGCCAAAGAAAGATGGAAAAAATAGAGTCTGTGTTGACTACAAGGACCTGAACAAAGCAAGTCCAAAGGATAATTTTCCTTTAGCAAACATCCACATTATTATAGATAATTGTGCAAAGCAAGAGATACAATCGTTCGTGGATTGCTATGTTAGGTACCACCAAATTCTAATGGATGAGGTGTCGATACCCAATTTTTCCTACCTATTTTTATACTAAAATATTCTCAAAATAGCATGTACATGCATATATAAGTATGCCCAAAAATTTTGACATTTTTTCCTAATTTTAAAGCTTTTTAAAATCATTTTTATTATTTATTTTAGCAGTACAAAAATTCAATAATTATTCCCAAAACTACCATTTGGTGAGTAATTTATTTCCATCCTCATATTTACACCACAATATAATTAAGGTAATTTTTGCATATTTTTATAAATTTATTTTATAATTTTAAAGCTAAATTACATAAAATTGTAATTATAGCCTATATTACGATTAATAGCATTTTACAATTATAAAGTTATTTCCACTATTTTTAGATTAACGTTTATATATTATTTATTAGTTCAGTGCTTTCAATTTATTTTTAACCATTTTAATTAAATAAAAAAGGGAAAATTGGCTATTTAATATATAGCCCATCTGCATTTCAATTATAGCCACATTAATCCCCTTAATTGACCCTATTCCAGGCCCAATTCTGGACCAGTCCAATCCAACGCCTAACCTGTTTAAATTACCCGACCAGGCCTTTCTTTTAATTACAGCTGTTGATCTAAAAGATCAACGGCTCACACCCTACCTTTCCTTTTTTAATTTACCAAACCCCCCAACCCTTATTCATTTCCCCTAACCCGCCGCCCTTGAATCCCCTTCCTCTCCCATTCTCTCTGCAAACCCTAGTCGCCGCCACCCAAACTAACCCTAATCCCTTCGATTCTCGCCGGTTTCCATGGCTTCTCAGGCCATGGAACCCTCATACTCACCTCCTATCGCTCCTGTATGCTTGGTACTCGAAGGTTTGAGGCTAGACTTCAAAGGTCTCCACTCAGACCTCCGCCGACTTGAGGTTTTCGGCCATCTCCAGCCTGGCTCTGGCATATCTTAGCCTCCTGAGCCTATTTCCAACTTTATCCGACTTAGATCGGAACTTTTCCAAGCCTTTCTCATTCTAGGGTTCATCTGAAATCCTAGTTGTTCCAGGTTTTTATCCGATTCTCTTTAGATCTGTGTGTATTCATGCTCTATTTTTGAGTTCTCAAAAGATTTCCCTAACTTTTCTTTAAAAATTTTATTTTCAAAGTCACTTCTTTTCGATTTAGGGTTTCTGAAAAAACTGCTTAAGTGTTTTTCCGACTTTTCTTTTCCCTTTCTTCGTGTATGTTTGTCTCTACTATGTTCTTATGTTTTCCTTTTTACACATGTTCTTCTACTATGTTTGCTATATTTTGTTCTTCCTTCTACCATGTTTCTATGCTACGTCTTCATATGCTTTCCCACTATGTTCTACTATTTGCCTTCCACTATGACTTGATATGCTTCGCCTATTGTATTTTCCTACCGCGTTCATTAAGTATTCTTATTATTTTTACCTTTTTAAGTTTCCTCTAGAATACATGCTTAAACATATTTTACTCTACTGTTTCTTTTGCTCTCATTATGTCTCGAATTAATTTCCTTACTCTGTTTACTTTGAACTTTCTACTGTATTTGCCTGTTTCCTCATTTTGTCTTCTTTGCATCTGATTCAAATCGAAAACCCTAGGATTTGGGGTTTTTGGGCGAGTTTGGACTTGTGTGTTTGGACTAGGGTTCTATTTGAGCCCTGGTCTCTCTCAAACTCACTTTGGATCTATGTATTGAATTCGAACCCTTTTAGTGTATGACTCTGAATTCTTCTATACTAGACTCTTCTGATTAGCATGATAGTCCCTTTTATATGTGTGTTAAAATCTTTCTTCAAAAAGGTTTTCTAGCTTATGTTCGAATCAGAATCTTTTTTTTGGGATTAATTGATTGTCGCTGATTCTTCTTAAGTAAAGCCTCTCTTTACCTTTTTCTGACTTGGTTCATTCATACAAAATTTTCGACTCATGATTGCTTGGTTGTCAATTGGTTTCCTTTCCTTAATTTGCACGATCGTGTACTTTCAAAACCCTTCCCTTAAATAACTATTATGTATTTACCCCTTCTTGCACTACTTTGAAAAATATTTAGTTGACCTCTTTCCTTATTTACTTTGCCTGTTTGAAATCAGAATCCCTTAATTAAAGGGAAACCTTGTGTGATTGATTCTCAAACTATTTTCTTACCTATTTCTGTTTCCTTTCTGCACTATAAATACACGATTGAATAATCCTCCACACACGATTAAGCACACAGAAATCACAACTCTCTTCTAAACTTATACTCTTGCTTCTTGACTGCACTTTGGCTTCCATAAGGCTACTGTTTCTCCTTACTTGCTCCTTTGAGCTGATATGTCCTAAAATTAATTTCAGTATCATTCTAATGTGTTTATTTATAGTCTTTGTATCCATGTACGCTTTCAACTCTCTACAATGTTAATTTTGAAGTACCTACATGCTTTTGCCTGCTCTTTCTTTGTTTCTTGCTGCTAGTATAAACAATTGCTCCCATATCTCATTGCCCTATGTGTGCTGAGTTAAGGTATGGCCTGGCAGCATCCCAATTGCTGTCCAAGGCTGAACCTGACCTTCAACAAGGTCTTAACTCCCTCATTCTAAGGCTGACAGGCTGGTCAGGGGTGTGCCAGCATCCTAATTGCTGGGCATGACCACCAGCCTGCCCTGGCCTCCCCTTAATTCCCTTTTATTGCACCTACACTTACTCCTAGTCTCTAAGTTTTTCCCCCTCCTATGAGCCTTGCCTTGGGACCTTAAGTTCCCTCTAAACTTGGACATTTGAGGGCTGACCTTTCCACACTGCACTATAATCTGATTCTCCAATGATATTTGGGGTGTAAGCATTGCCTGGAATTCTTGAAGTTCCTTGGAACTTTGACACATCCCAAATAAGAGAAAGGATTTGGAAAATCCGATCTTGGAAGTTGGTTTATCTCATATTATTAGACTTTGAGTCTGGATTAGGCTGATTAGATGTAGATGTAATCACTGATGTAATTTTATTCTTTCCTCTGATTCATTTGTCTGTAATAAATTTTGTAATAACTACTGGGGTGTATAGTGAAAGGGGTGGGTTCGAATGCACGCAAAGGGGTAGATACCATGTTTTAGGAATTATTACTTTCAAAATTCAGCATCTCATGTAGATACCATATTTTAGGGATTATTTACTTTCAAAATTCAGCACCTCATGTAGATACCATGTTTTAGGGATATTTACTTTCAAAATTCAGCATCTTATGTAGATACCATGTTTTAGGAATTATTACTTTTAAAATTCAGCATCTCATGTAGATACTATGTTTGTAGGACTTACTACTTTCAAACCTCTGCATCTTACATAGATACCATTCTCATAGGTTTTCTGCACTTTGTATAAATACCGTGCCTATAAATCATTGTTGAAACTCTGCATATCATATAGATAATGTCCCTATAGGATTTCCTGCATTCTGCATATGCATCTGTCACTAGGAAAATCTGCTTATAGGAGTTAAAATAACCAATTGCATATAGATGACCTGCCCATAGGATCTCTGCATGACAATAACAACGATAAAATCAATAACGCCTAGAGAGCATGCCTATAGGAGCTATCAACTAAATCTGGATCGCCCATTCGCTCCTAAGTTTAAAATCAGTAGTAATTTGTTTAACACTCGCAGAGCTTACAACCAACAATTTTTTTTTCCAATCAGTTTATTCCTCCATTAATAGATATCATTCCCATAGGTCCCGTTTAATACATAGGCAAATAGTTAAGTAATTAATCAACTATGTCAGTTTTCGACAACTACATCTAAGCAGGACTAATTTGGACTCCCAATCTGGGAAATATGTGGTAAATCAACCTATCCTACGCCTTAATTTAATTCAGACCAAACCAGTATGTGTAAGACATGCTAAACAATTTGTTTCTTAAAATGAGGAGGCTTGTTTGAGCCCTTAGTTGCTACTAGTTCCCCTTTTACTGCATTATGTATTTTGACTGTCGCTAGGGGTGTGCATTCAAATCAGTTTATCGATAAATCGAATCGATTATTTGTTATCGGTTCATCGATAAACGAAATCAAAAAAATCGAAACCTTATTGAAACGATAACGATAAGCATATGTACAAATTGATAATCGACAAGTAATTATCGATAAAGGTCAAAATCGAATTGATAAATCGAATGCACAACCCTAATTATTTCATCTACCACATTTAAGGAATGATCATATTTAAAGCTGAAGGGAATGAAGTTCAAATTAATGGAAAATAGAATTAGCAGTGATGATGTATTTTTATTTTTTTTAATACCGTTGGAGTGTTGGTGGCATATATTTGATCCCTTACTTTAGTTTCGTTGCATATGTCTATTGACACAATTTTTATGTTATAAACGGTGTTCGTCTTATTTTAGCTTCTTCTTGTCCATATTAGTTAGGCGTGTTTATAGCGATATACTTTCCGTGGAATCCCGCAAATTTTCTTATCGGTGTAATCGATAACCGAATCGATAAGCCTCAAAAATCGATAAATCGAAATCGAAAAAATCGAAACCTTATTGAAACGATAACGATAAGCATATGTACAAATCGATAATCGATAAGTAATTATCGATAAGAGTCAAAATCGAATGCACACCCCTAACTGTCGCCCTAGATTTTTATCCTTTTAAACTCTAAAAAGCCAAGCTCCCTCCCCTTTAGGATTAGTAGTCCCAACTGCCTCCGGGACTGATAGGTGGGACGAGTAATAGCATGCAGTAGGATACGATACCATTCCGCGCTTAACACCTTAACGGGTGGGAAAGGTAGACATGGAGATGATGATCACGCAATAACACCATGCGTACGATTGGCTACCGGTGTTGTGTGGATGATCCATGTGTTTCACAAACCTAGGACCCCTTTCCCTTATGTAACTTTATTATTATTTTATCAATAAAATTCTATATCTCATTTCAGTTACCAAATTCCTCCTTTTTACTGCACTATTCCCTTATTTCAAAATTTCCGTTTATTCATTTTTTTGTTTAAATTTCTGCACTTGGACATTTTTCTTAAACAAATTATGAGACCACCTAGATCTTAATGTGAAACATGCTTGTCAACTATTATACACACCTACTTGCGATCTTTATGTGGAATCATTTGTATGCTCATTTGCATTTAAAGTCACAACATAGCATGGCCGAGAACCACACTAGTGGATCTTGAGGGGTGCCTAACACCTTCCCCTCGAGATAATTTCTAGCCCTTACCCGAACTCTGGTTTTCCAACTCAAAACCCTTAGTGTCCTAATGCACTTAATCATTAGATGGCGAATCTTCAAATCGAAAACCCAAATCCCAAATGGGAATAGAGTTGTCTTCCCAAATGTCGTAAACCCGATTTCGCGAGGAAAAGGGGGCGTCGACATGAGGATGAAAGCACAGGCTTCAGCAGATCATTTGGCAGAGAATCCAGTTGATGATGAGTATAGTCCACTTAGCACATACTTCCTAGATGAAGAGGTCAACTTAATAGAGGAAGTAGTTCCAGACGACAACCCTATATGAAAAATGTATTTTTATGGGGCTGTCAATATCAAAGGAGCTGGGATCGGGGCAATCCTCATGTCACATATTGGACAAAATTACCCTGCAACTGACCGACTTCGGTTCTTCTATACCAATAATACGGCAGAATACAAAGCTTGTATCATGGGTCTAAAAATGGCCCTCGATTTGGATGTGCATCAACTATTGGTTCCAAAAATCCCAAGGCAAATGAGAGACTCGAGACGTCAAGCATATTCTGTACTAACAATGTGCACAAGACTTGAGCAAAAGATTCAGATCCATCGAGTTTAGGTACATTCCCAGGTTTCACAATGAGCTAGTCGATGCCTTGGCTACTTTAGCCTCGACGTTCCCTTATCCAAGAAACACTCACATTGATCTACTAGAAATCCAAGTTCGGAATCATTACGGTTACTACAATACAATTGAGATAGAACCAAATGGTGAACCATGGTATCATGACATAAAATGATTCCTGTAAACAAGAGAATACCCAGAGCATGTATAAGGAGATAAAAAAAGAACTATAATGCGGCTTGCCTGTGGTTTTTTTATATTAGGGAAATTTTGTTCAAAAGGACCCCAGTTTCAAAATTTTTGAGATGCATAGATGGAAGAAAGATGAGTGGACCATGAGTGATGTGTGTTCGGGGGTATGCAGACTTCACATGAATGGATATATTTTGGTGAAGAATATTCTGCGGGCATGGTATTATTGGCTTACTATGGAGCGAGATTGCTTAAGTTTTGTTCGCAAGTGTTACCAATGCCAGATTCATAGTGACATGATTCACTCGCCTCCTTCGGAGTTGTATCCCATGTCTTCTCCATGGCCTTTCGTTGCTTGGGGAATGAATGTTATTGGTCCAATCGAGATAAAGGCTTCAAATGGGCATAGATTCATCTTGGTTGCAATTGATTACTTCACCAAATAGGTGGAGACCGTCACTTTCAAAGCAGTCACCAAGAAAGCAGTGGTAGACTTTGTTCATTCCAACATCATCTATTGCTTTGGTATCCCAAAGACCATTATCACTGACAATGCAGCCAATCTAAATATTCATTTGATGAAGGAGGTATAAGAGCAATTTAAAATTATGCATCGCCATTATACCCCTTACCGGCCAAAATCCAATAGAGCCGTTGAAGCGACAAACAAGAACATCAAAAAGATTCTCAGGAAAATGATCCAATGGTCCAGGAAATGGCATGAAAAGTTGCCTTTTGCTCTTTTGGGATACTGCACGACTGCTCGCACATCTGTTGGTGCGACTTCTTATCTGCTTGTATATGGAACTGAAATGGTAATACCATTAGAAGTTGAAATTCCCTCTCTCTGAATCATTGTGGAATCGAAGATTAAAGATACTGAGTGGCTCAAGACCCGATTAGAACAGCTAATGTTGATTGATAAAAAACGGCTAGCAGCAGTGTGTTTTGGCCAGTTATACCAGCAAAGAATAACACGCGCTTACAGCAAAAAAGTACGTCCAAGGCACTTAGAGGTAGGCCAACTCATTCTGAAACATATTCTTCAACACCAAGTAGACGCTAAAGGAAAGTTCACCCCACACTGGCAAGGACCCTACATCATCAAGAAAATATTACCAAAAGGGGCCTTGAACTTGGTAGATGAAGAAGGATGGGTACCAGACATGACTATTAACGCAGATTCAGTCAAAAGATATTATGTCTGATATATAAATACTGTGGAACTTTCACGTATGATTTTTTTAGATCGAGATGACGAAGGCTATCACTGCTCATTATTCAAATAGGTGTCACCCTTTTGTTAACCCTTTCGAGCCGTATTTATCTTCTTTGTTTTCCATTTTTTGGAACCTGTGTACTTGTAAAAAAAAAAGGTCAAACAACGAATCTTCCGAGTCCTTGGACTATGTCTAACCTAATTCCGAAAGAATTCGTAGGCAGCCTTACCCTGGGTTCGGTGCCATGAAAACAAAAGTCCATATTCCTAATACTCCAAAATTGGGGCAGCAGTTTTTTTTATTTTACGGTTACAAAAGTTGTAATTCAGTTCAAGGTTCTTTTTGCCTTTTCCCTATTAGGAACTTCTGATTGATCTTTGAGAATTTTTAAAGTCCCCATGCCAAAGGCATTGGGAAACCTTCCGCATGAAGTATATTAGTCGAAAAAAAAGAAAAAGAAAAAAAGAAAAAAAAGAAATGAGAGAGTCTTATCGGTGAAAACCCGTATGGGCACTGTAAGGCAAAAGTGAGTAGAGAAATGAGATAGTCTACTCTTCCTATTTCAGTTTTATATATACATACATTCCCAGACTTGTGTATTTTTTGTTTAGATATTGTTATTCAGTTTGTTTTAGAGGCTCTAGACTCGTGACCCCAGATCTTTTGGGAGTATTTTATCAGACTTCGTATTTCTCAGTATTATTCTTCTACAAATATTGGATTATTATTCTAAAACTATTATATTCTCCTTAAATTGTC
>MU676392.1:3210-90924 GCA_026770625.1 Nicotiana glauca
GATTTTTGTGGTACCCAATTTTTGCTCTAGAAGAACCTGGTTCTTCTAGGTGTTCTAACTACTACTGTTTGCGGAATAATAAGTACATAAAATAAAGATCACAGAGATTTTTACATGGAAAACACCTCGCTCAAAAGCTGAAAAAACCACGACCTGCTACTCAGTAGGATTTTCCCAAACTTCCACTAAAATCACTGAGCCAAAACAGCATTTACAAAAACTCTTTGTAAATCTAAGGATTACCTCTAATCCCGTTGTAGCACATAGCCTCAACTGCTGCGATAACTTCAAGTTAACTCTAACTTGAAAACTCTAAGTACCTAATGCAATTGCTTCTATGACAGCTGAAAGGTACAATTATAAATCACCTACTACAATTGAATTAGAATAAAAGAAAGACACAATGGAATTGGTTCTTCTATCTTATTCAAGTAGCTTCAGGAATGCACACTAAAATCTCACATAAATTGCTTGCAAAATCGCCTTGTTCTTTTGCTCTCAATTTAGTTTAACTTCTGCATTTGTGCAATACCTGTAAAAGAGAACAAATCACTATCTTTTAATATGATTGTAATCAGAGTTTGATTGGAACTCAATTGATGGTCTACTATCGTAGTTGAGTCCTTAAATATCTCAAACTCCAACACTATCTTTACCCGGATTGTGCTCTCTTCATATAAGGAGAATTCTCCCCTTATCCAATTATGCAACCTTTTCGATCAAATCAGGAGATATTGCTGCATGATCAGTAGGTCTTATCTCCTTCACGTGTATCTCATATGTGTAGGTTTATCATGACTGTGCTTTACATGATGGACCTGGTCCATGACTGAGTTCATTTGTCATTCTTCAAAACTTTACTTGTTCTTGGGCCAACAAATTCCCCCTTTTTGAAGATGAAAAACTCTGTGCTTTTCACTGACTTGGAACCTGTAAGAACTCAGCTTAACCATCAACACTAAACTTAGGAAGTTTACTTATCATCATGGACCAAGTTAATTAGGTTATAAACATCACTTATTTCAGAATGTATAAATCACAATATCTCTTCCCCCTTTTGGCATCATCAAAAAGTTGCATACACAATGTGAATCCTAGAGTTTAATAAATACTCATGGCCACTGGGACAACTGTAAGTGCAATCAAGGTGCAATCATCAGTAACCAAACAAACATATTTAAACTATCAAGGTCAGAATGATCATTTAACAAGAGAAAACAGCAGTTTTCATTTATAGAGATATGTTCCCACCAACAACTCACAACAAGAAAGAAAAACATTCAACCATGAGCAAAAAATAAAAAGATAGAAACATCCCTAATCTGGGTCACTTGGGGTTTCTAAACAAGTTCAGGAGACAGGATCTAAGAGTCGTAAGGCTTGGTGGAAGTGGAAGGTTTGTGATTGAGTTTGGAGAAGATTCAACATGTTCTGAAGAATTCCATCATTCTTCTCCTTTTCTTTGGCAAGCTCAAATCTGAGACTATCCCTCTCAGCTTTTACTTCAACCATAAATGCCTTGAGCCTTTCTATTTCAGCATCCTTGGCTGCACATTCCTAAACCAGACTCCTAACCTTGCTATTGATGAGTGTCCTATGAGATGAACCAGGTTCATTTGGGATGGCATTGACTGGATAGTCACAAGCAAGCAGAGTATTGATGCCAATGTGTTCCTTGCTCAAGGACATTTCCCACTTCCTCATAGTGTAAGGCCCCGAAAAAAAAAACGCTAAGTAAACTAGGCATTCGTTGTGCTACGTAGGCTAGTTATAATATTTTATGTTCTATTAACATGTTGGACATTAATTGGACTTGGCAAATAATTTTACAAGTCATGTGGTAAGTAATTTGGGGTCCAAGGAAAGGCCTAAGTCAAAGGCTAATTGGAAAATTCCATAATAGACTAAAGTTGTGAATGAGTACGCACAAGACCTCACTTTGAACGATCATATCTCCAGTTATATAAGGAGTTGTATGATTCATAACCTATCTAATTAAATCCCTTTGAGTCTAGTTTAAAACGCAACAAACCGTTCATCATTTGGAGGCGTATACAGAAAGTTATGACCATTTTACTGGGCAGGTCTCACTAGCGCGAAGATTAGCGCGAAGTCGCGCATTTTGTTTAGTATTCTACCTCCCACGCGCGAAATACGCGCGAACTCACGTGTGAACACGCTGGTAAGAGACTTTTAAATACCCAAGACCGGGTCTAGAGAGTTCCCAAGCCATTTTTGGAGCAAGGGCTTGCTCTCTCAAGGGGATTTCGTCCCAAACTTCATTACTATGATCCAAGATAAGATTTTTGGAGTATTTTGAGTTGATTACTACTCTTAAACACATATATTAATAAGGATTAATCTGGAAAATCCATAGAATTTCATTCAAATCCTTGAATTTATCAAGAACACCACAAGTGGGGATTCTCAAGATTCTTACTATAAGAGGTATGTCTATCATCTCTAACTACTCTATTGTGATTATTTATGTATGATATATACATTAGAACTCTTGGGATGATGATTGAAAGCCATAAGTGTCTAACCTAGGTTGTGTTGGTTGTAGAGATTATGAAATGGGTTAATTAAGGAGGTTGATGGTTGAGTATGAACAAATGGATATACATATGTTGTTGGAAGTTATAAATTGGTTAGGAATGATGGTGGAATGAATTGTTGGTTAGTGGTGATGGTTGGATGAACTAATACTATGGTTATGAGACGTAAAGATCTATACCTACAAGGTGTTAGATAATATGCCTAAATGGCTTAAGTTATGGAATTTGTTGCTAATATTGGCCTTATTGAATGCTGTATTGTAGATTGAAGTTACCTAAGAGTAGTGGATTATTGTAGTATCATTAAGGGGCGAATTTCAGGTATGTATGGCTAAAACACCATCTTTTAGAAATCGAGCTCCATCGATATTTGTGTGAATATGGTAAGATTAAAGTTGAATTGTTGCATCGATTATTATTTTACATGAATTGGTGTTGCAACCTAATGTGCGTGAAAGATGTGTCTCAACATGATTAACGTGCTATCTTGATAACTTGAAAGAAGAAAAAGATATGAGTTATGTATTGAAATGCTAAAACCTTAAATTGAGATTTGAGCTGCATATATTATGCCAAACTATTTGAAATCCTCTATGTACAGAGATGTTTGAAGTAATCAAATGAATTTGGGAAATAGAGTGTGGCCAATGTGCCGAGAACTTGAACTATAATTGTATATTGTCATGAATGGAAAAGAAGGATTCAAGAATAATTGGTGTAGTTGCTTACTTGTGCCTCTGATGAGTTTTTATTACGGGTTGGTGTATCCCCTCTATTGATTTGGAAGAATTCATTGTGTTTAAAGTTCCATTGTCAATAAACTTGAGATGTATGATTTTTGATATATTGTATATGCCGAAGATTCATGGTTCCTCTCATGTGTACTTGAAATCTTAAATTAAATGTTCTGCTGTTGAATTTGATATTGATGTGAAATGTGGGAAAGAAAAGATTGAGTTATGAAATGTGGCCGAGTGCCAAGTATGATGTGATAATTGTGGCCCAAAGTGCCTATGAATTGATATATTTGAAATAAAGATTGAAATGAGATGATTAATGAGAAGGGAACAACGCCTTGGCAAGGCGGCCTAGCCGATCGGTCCGAGATCACACTCCACTTAAGATAGCGGTGGTATTGTGAATGAATTCTGGAAGAAGGGAAAAAATGAGATTGTGATTGAAGTATATGTCTCAAATGAGGTGACCTAGCTGATCGGGTCGAGATCGGACTCCGCTCAAGATAGCGGTGGTATTATGAACAATGTTGAACAGTATGAAATGCCCCAAACTAAAAACTATGGGAAAATGATGTGAAAATGGTGAAATTCTTTTACTTGATAATGTTATGATCATTTAAAGTGTTTGAGTTGTACTTGTGATTTCCTTATTATCGTATGGAACGCATAGGTGTATAACTTGAAATGTGAACCCTATGGAAGGGCTATGAAAAGTAGCCTAGAGGTATGGAAATTATGTGAAAGCTATGTGATCCCTTTTATTTGGTAATGTGGTGATTGTTTAAAGCTGTTGTTAAACCCTTATGATTTCCTTGTCCTTGTATGATAGTTCTTTCTAATGAGATGGTGTTTAGTTATACATACTAGTGTTATTCGATGGTACTAACGTCCCTTTTGTTGGGGGCGCTATATCTTTAAATAGATGTAGGTGGTTCTATAGCAGGCAATGTTGGTTGCAGCCAGTGGTGCATCATACTTTCAGCTGACTTGGTGAGCCCCACTTCATTTCGGGGTCCTGTACCGTTGTTTATCATATACTTTATATTTTGAGGTATAGCCGGAGCCTTGTTGCCGGCGTTTCCCTATTATACTTCAGTTATATTTAGAGGCTCCGTAGACAGGTTGTGGGTGGTGTTTGGTATTGGGAATTAAAGTAACAATATTGACGTTTGGCAAAGATTTATAAACTTGCTATATCTTGATAATCATGTTTTAAGTTTCTAATGGAAATAATGTGGAAGTTGTTCATGAAATACTTACTAAGTATGATCAATGGAGTCCATCTCCTATTTATTCATGAATTAGTTTGGGTAGAATGAAACATAACAGGCTTGCTCAGTCGGGTTTACTCGATTGAGCGCCGGTCGCGCTCCTCGGATTTTGGGGTGTGACAAACTTCGTATGAGAGCCGAAGGTTTTAAAGTGTCCTAGGATGTCTCAGAGTCGTGTCTTGTAGAGTCCTTCTTATCGGTGTGTTGTCGACCACATCTATAAGTTGGAGGCTCTTTGGACATTTAGGAATCTCACCCTTCTTTGATCCTACAGATCGTGCGATATAGCTCAAGATAGAGAGCTGGTTTTCTCTCCAATCCTTATGTTAGAGATTGGTAATTTTGATACCTTAATCCATGAATTTAAAGCATGTAAGGAGGGGTTGATCCCACCATTGAGTCCTAGTGGATTTCCCAAGGACTTGTTAGAAAAATGTGCTGAGCCATGAAGGAATTGGTGGAACTTGTTGCTAAGGGGAGTACCCTTGTTTCTATTAATGTCACTGCACAACCAGATTATGTAGTATATCAGTATGTTACAGATTTGAAGTCGGGGTGCATCCGTTAAGGCATTGCCCTGCCACTCTAGAGTCACCAAGTAAGTGACCCACTAGTACGTCATTCCGAATGCCACATACTTTTCCTTATTATATACGTACGCCTGTATGGGGAGCCTGCATAGATATGTTCTTAAAAAGGATCTAAATCACAAAATATTGCATGCACCTGCTCGTTGAATGAGACGTATTATTTACAAAATCTCCCGATCATGATTCTCTTACTCACAACCTCCTATGGAATTGAGCTCTATAATTGTTCCTGAATTGAGTTATAACACTATTGATACTTCCCACTTGCTTTTCCTAAATTTTCAACAAGGGACTATTCCCGATGAATTTCTTACAGAATATTTTTATTTAAATGGACAAAATCTACTCGCTTGTGCCTATGTATGCACAATCGTAAAGTTTACCGATATGGTGTCAAGTTCCATGTAAAGCGTCTCAATGTTGCGATCCTTCTCGAGTCACTCTTTTTCTCACTGGTGTATCTGGCCTATATGGTTTGAACAGTCACTCTGCACTCTTGCGAGTATCATCACGAAAGCTTTTCACTGTCTAGTAACATAAGAGCATACCTTAACACCTATCACATGAGTGCATGTCAATCTAAACGATCACCATGTGCATAAAGTCTCTCAAAAAAAATTGAGATCCTCACATCTCCGTCATAGGAAGATCATGTATCGCCATCGTGGTATAACTTTCGTGTCCACTTGGGACATCCCGTAGCAAGTAGCTCACTTGGTTTCCTAGTATTGTGTTCCCCACATGATGTCGTCTTCTATTGCAGTTTGGAAGTTAGTATAGCATAAGCATGTCTAGGTCATAACAAATGATTATTGTCTTTTTATACCTCCACAACGTGATAATTGTGTTCCTTAGTTAGTGAATTTATTGTGCTAGTTCCCAACACTCATTCGATAACCATGAGAGAACATGCCCTTCTATGTGTCACTATGACACTTCCTTTATTAAGTCAAAATCCATGGAGAATTCGTCATGAATATCTGCAAACCTTCCATGATTATTTTGCACGGTCTCATTGAGTTTGGTTGTCTTTATACCCTCGACTTCTAGAATTATTGACTATGTCATTATCATGTGCGGGGAGTTTTGCTACCCTTGGTATTCCACCTTTCTGGGTGGGTAGGAGTGTTATTTGTCTTTCTCCCCACAGTATCATGTTAATCATTTGAACCCTTCTAACGAATACATGATTTCGTCCCAATATTAAGATGTCCTAGCTATGTGGTTTCACCCGTGAAAGGTTAGGATTAGATGCCTTCAGATTTTTGCATATATCATGAGCATATTTATTGGAAGACAAGTTATTGTATCTTTACTTCTCTCATATAGTATCAATTATTAGGAAGGGATAAGCTGTTGGAAGTGTGATAATTGCATAAGTGCTCAACTTCTTTTCATCCTCATGGCCTTGTGGCATAGATTCCTTGTGTCAGTTAATATTAAGAGTGTAATTCAACTTCATGTGTTTTGAAACCCATATCGCATTCAAGGCGCCAGAATATTCTAATTCTTGATAATTGGATTTTTCCTACACTCCAGGAGGCGTCTGGGTCACGTACTTGAACATTCCCCCTTAATGGTTCCTATTGCCAAGGTACTAGTTACCCGTATGCCTTAATTGTCTAATCGTTGATGTCGTCATAATGATTGACCATATAAGCTTCATTAATAGAAATTCTCATGTCTCATAGCATGTAACCTCATGAAATACTCTGCTCTGTGCCTAAATGGATTCCTGAATAATTCCAGCCCGATCTTGAACTCCGTCGCTCCTTATAGTATTAAGTCTATTGGGTATTTAAGGTTCAAACATGTCAAAAAGGAAGTATCCCCGTGTGATCCCACATATTTGATAGGTAATTTTATCGTCAGTTTATGATATCACATCTTAGAAAAATGGTAGAAAGTCATCAAAGGTTTGGCATGGGCGTTCGTATAAAGATTTAGAGTTTAGGAAGGTGAAGGGGTTATTCTCAATACTTTCCCCTACGGATGTTGTGCGAGTTGATAATGAAGGTTGCATAAGTGTAGTTCACAGTAAGACGTGCTATGAGTTTGATGTTTACCATCGTTGTTCCACATGTGTTATGTGTTTTCATATGTCTATGTCTAAAAAGGTAGTTGGAGACATTTTGTGTATCATTCCGGTGGAAATCATTGAAGGTGAAGTTAGTGGATGGTTAGCTCATGCGAAATATCTACTTGTTATCCTTGTTAAGTAAGTTTAGGGGTCGAAATTTCTCCCGTGAATGTGTTCTGGCGAAGTCTGTATATATGAGAGGCCATTGAAGGCCGAGAGTGTTGTGGGAATAAAATATTTTCTCTTGATTGTAGAGCAGTTGGTTTTGATTTGAAAGGTACCTTCTGGCTGATATGATTTTAAAATGTGCAGTCCATGCCTAGGTATCATCATGATAAAGTAGTATTTGTAATGCTGAGGTTCTTGTCATTGATATATATATTATGGTGCTTTGTCGAGCTATGGATGAGTTTTTAGGATGGTTTTGGGTGATTCTCTGACAGGTAGATAGGCCTAATTACAAAGGAAACACTGGCGAAATTTTTGGAAATTTATGGAGTTAGCCAAATTCGGGGCTATTGATATATTTCATAATGTGAAAAAGCATAAGTTACATAAGGATGGCAAAGAATGAACCATGATCCTCATTCGAGGACGAATGATCCTGGGGGGAGGGGAGAATGCAAGGCCCCGGAAAAAAAAATTCGCTAAGTAAACTAGGCATTTGTTGTGCTACATAGGCTAGTTATAATATTTTATGTTCTATTAACATGGTGGACATCAATTGGACTTGGTAAATAAGTTTACAAGTGATGTGGTAAGTAATTTGGGGTCCAAGGAAAGGCCTAAGTCCAAGGCCAATTGGAAAATTCCATAATAGACTAAAGTTGTGAATGAGTACGCACAAGACCTCACTTTGAACAATCATATCTCCAGTGCTATAAGGAGTTGTGTGATGCATAACCTATCAAATTAAATACCTTTGAGTCTAGTTTCCAACGCAAAAAACCGTTCATCATTTGGAGGCGTATACAGAAAGTTATGACCATTTTACTGGGCAGGTCTCACTAGCGCGAAGATTAGTGCGAAGTCGCGAATTTCATTGAGTATTCTGCCTCCCACGCGCGAAATGCGCGCGAACTCACACGTGAACACGCTGGTAAGAGACTTTTAAATACCCAAGACCGGGTCTAGAGAGTTCCCAAGCCATTTTTGGAGCAAGGGCTTGCTCTCTCAATTCGTCCCAAACTTCATTACTATGATCCAAGATAAGATTTTTGGAGTATTTTGAGTTGATTACTACTTTTAAATACATATATTAATAAGGATTAATTTGGAAAATCCATAGAATTTCATTCAAATCCTTGAATTTATCAAGAACACCACAAGTGGGGATTCTCAAGATTCTTACTATAAGAGGTATGTCTATCATCTCTAACTACTCTATGGTGATTATTTATGTATGATATATACATTAGAACTCTTGGGATGATGATTGAAAGCCATAAGTGTCTAACCTAGGTTGTGTTGGTTGTAGAGAGTATGAAATGGGTTAATTAAGGAGGTTGATGGTTGAGTATGAACGAATGGATATACATATGTTGTTGGAAGTTATAAATTGGTTAGGAATGATGGTGGAATGAATTGTTGGTTAGTGGTGATGGTTGGATGAACTAATACTATGGTTATGAGACGTAAAGATCTATACCTACAAGGTGTTTGATAATATGCCTAAATGGCTTAAGTTATGGAATTTGTTACTAATATTGGCCTTATTAAATGTTGTATTGTAGATTGAAGTTACCTAAGAGTAGTGGATCATTGTAGTATCATTAAGGGGCGAATTTCAGGTATGTATGGCTAAAACACCATCTTTTAGAAATCGAGCTCCATCGATATTTGTGTGAATATGGTAAGATTAAAGTTAAATTGTTGCATCGATTATTATTTTACATGAATTGGTGTTGCAACCTAATGTGCGTGAAAGATGTGTCTCAACATGTTTAACGTGCTATCTTGATAACTTGAAAGAAGCAAAAAATATGAGTTATGTGTTGAAATGCTAAAACCTTCAATTGAGATTTGAGCTGCATATATTATGCCAAACTATTTGGAATCCTCTATGTACAGAGATGTTTGAAGTAATCAAATGAATTTGGGAAATAGAGTGTGGCCAATATGCGGAGAACATGAACTATAATTGTATATTGTCATGAATGGAAAAGAAGTATTCAAGAATAATTGGTATAGTTCCTTACTTGTGCCTCTGATGTGTTTTTATTACGGGTTGGTGTATCCCCTCTATTGATTTGGAAGAATTCGTTGTGCTTAAAGTTCCATTGTCAATAAACTTGAGGTGTATGATTTCTAAGATATTGTATATGCCGAGGATTCATGGTTCCTCTCATGTGTACTTGAAATCTTAAATTAAATGGTCTGGTATTGAAATTGATATTGATGTGAAATGTGGGAAAGAAAAGATTGAGTTATGAAATGTGGCCGAGTGCCAAGTATGATGTGATAATTGTGGCCCCAAGTGCCTATGAATTTATATATGTGAAATAATGATTGAAATGAGATGATTAATGAGAAGGGAACAACGCCTTGGCAAGGCGGCCTAGCCGATCGGGCCGAGATCGGACTCCGCTTAAGATAGCGGTGGTATTGTGAATGAATTCTAGAAGAAGGGAAAAAATGAGATTGTGATTTAAGTATATGTATCAAATGAGGTGACCTAGCCGATCGGGTCGAGATCGGACTCCGCTCAAGATAGCGGTGGTATTATGAACAATGTTGAACAGTATGAAATGCCCCAAACTAAAAGTTATGGGAAAATGATGTGAAAATGGAGAAATTCTTTTACTTGATAATGTTATCATCATTTAAAGTGTTTGAGTTGTACTTGTGATTTCCTTATTATCGTATGGAACGCATAGGTGTATAACTTGAAATGTGAACCCTATGGAAGGGCTATGAAAAGCAGCCTAGAGTTATGGAGGTTATGTAAAAGCTATGTGATCCCTTTTATTTGGTAATGTGGTGATTGTTTAAAGCTGTTGTTAAACCCTTATGATTTCCTTGTCCTTGTATGATAGTTCTTTCTAATGAGATGGTGTTTAGTTATACATACTAGTGTTATTCGATGGTACTAACGTCCCTTTTGCCGGGGGCGCTATATCTTTAAATGGATGTAGGTGGTTCTATAGCAGGCAGTGTTGGTCGCAGCCAGTGGCGCATCATACTTTCAGCTGACTTGGTGAGCCCCACTTCATTTCGGGGTCCTGTACCATTGTTTATCATATACTTTATATTTTGAGGTATAGTCGGAGCCTTGTTGCCGGCGTTTCCGTATTATACTTCAGTTATATTTAGAGGCTCCGTAGACAGGTTGTGGGTGGTGTTTGGTATTGGGAATTAAAGTAACAATATTGACGTTTGGCAAAGATTTATAAACTTGCTATATCTTGATAATCATGTTTTAAGTTTCTAATGGAAATAATATGGAAGTTGTTCATGAAATACTTACTAAGTATGATCAATTGAGTCCATCTCCTATTTATTCATGAATTAGTTTGGGTAGAATGAAACATAACAGGCTTGCTCAGTCGGGTTTACTCGATTGAGCGCCGGTCGCGCTCCTCGGATTTTGGGGTGTGACAAATTTCGTATCAGAGCCGAAGGTTTTAAAGTTTCCTAGGATGTCTCAGAGTCGTGTCTAGTAGAGTCCTTCTTATCGGTGTGCTGTCGACCACATCTATAAGTTGGAGGCTATTTGGACATTTAGGAATCTCACCCTTCTTTGATACTACAGATCATGCGATATAGCTCAAGATAGAGAGCTGGTTTTCTCTCTAATTCTTATTTTAGAGATTGGTAATTTTGATACCATAATCCGTGAATATAAAGCATGTAAGGAGGGGTTGATCCCACCATTGAGTCCTAGTGGATTTCCCAAGGACTTGTTAGAAAAATGTGCTGAGCCATGGAGGAATTGGTGGAACTGTTTGCTAAGGGGAGTACCCTTGTTCCTATTAATGTCACTGCACAACCAGATTATGTAGTATATCATTATGTTACAGATTTGAAGTCGGGGTGCATCCGTTAAGGCATTGCCTTTCCACTCTAGAGTCACCAAGTAAGTGACCCACTAGTACGTCATTCTGAATGACATATACTTTTCCTTATTATATACGTACGCCTGTATGGGGAGCCTGCATAGATATGTTCTTAAAAAGGATCTAAATCACAAAACATTGCATGCACCTGCTCGTTGAATGAGACGTATTATTTACAAAATCTTCCGATCATGATTCTCTTACTCACAGCCTCCTATGGAATTGAGCTCTATAATTGTTCCTGAATTGAGTTATAACACTATTGATACTTCCCACTTGCTTTTCCTAAATTTTCAACAAGGGACTATTCCCGATGAATTTCTTACAGAATTTTTTTATTTAAATGGACAAAATCTACTCGCTTGTGCCTATGCATGCACAATCGTAAAGTTTACCTATATGGTGTCAAGTTCCATGTAAAGCGTCTCAATGTTGCGATCCTTCTCGAGTCACTCTTTTTCTCACTGGTGTATATGGCCTCTATGGTTTGAACAGTCACTCTACTTTCTTGCGAGTATCATCACGAAAGCTTTTCACTGTCTAGTAACATAAGAGCATACCTTAACACCTATCACATGAGTGCATGTCAATCGAAATGATCACCATGTGCATAAAGTCTCTCAAAAAAAAAATTGAGATCCTCACATCTCCGTCATAGGAAGATCATGTATCGGCATCGTGGTATAACTTTCGTGTCCACTTGGGACATCCCATAGCAAGTAACTCACTTGGTTTCCTAGTGTTGTGTTCGCCATATGATGTCGTCTTCTATTGCAGTTTGGAAGTTAGTATAGCATAAGCATGTCTAGGTCATAACAAATGATTATTGACTTTTTATACCTCCATAACGTGATAATTGTGTTCCTTAGTTAGTGAATTTATTGTGCTAGTTCCCAACACTCATTCGATAACCATGAGAGAACATGCCCTTCTATGTGTCACTCTGACACTTCCTTTCTTAAGTCAAAATCCATGGAGAATTCGTCATGAATATCTGCAAACCTTCCATGATTATTTTGCACGGTCTCATTGAGTTTGGTTGTCTTTATACCCTCGACTTCTAGAATCATTGACTATGTCATTATCATGTGCGGGGAGTTTTGCTACCCTTGGTATTCCACCTTTCTGGGTGGGTAGGAGTGTTATTTGTCTTTCTCCCAGAGTATCATGTTAATCATTTGAACCCTTCTAACGAGTACATGATTTCGTCCCAATATTAAGATGTCCTAGCTATATGGTTTCACCCGTGAAAGATTAGGATTAGATGCCTTCAGATTTTTGCATATATCATGAGCATATTTATTGGAAGACAAGTTATTGTATCTTTACTTCTCTCATATAGTATCAATTATTAGGAAGGGGTAAGCTGTTGGAAGTGTGATAATTGCATAAGTGCTCAACTTCTTTTCATCCTCATGGCCTTGTGTTATAGATTCCTTGTGTCAGTTAATGTTAAGAGTGTAATTTAACTTCATGTGTTTTGAAACCCATATCGCATTCAAGGCGCCAGAATATTCTAATTCTTGATAACTGGATTTTTCCTACACTCCAGGAGGCGTCTGGGTCACGTACTTAAACATTCCCCCTTAATGGTTCCTATTGCCAAGGTACTAGTTACCCCTATGCCTTAATTGTCTAATAGTTGATGTCGTCATAATGATTGACCATATAAGCTTCATTAATAGAAATCCTCATGTCTCATAGCATGTAACCTCATGAAATACTCTGCTCAGGGCCTAAATGGATTCCTGAATAATTCCAGCCCGATCTTGAACTCTGTCGCTCCTTATTGTATTAAGTCTATTGGGTATTTAAGGTTCAAACATGTCAAAGAGGAAGTATCCCCGTGTGATCCCACATATTCGATAGGTAATTTTATCGTCAGTATATGATATCACATCTTAGAAAAATGGTAGAAAGTCATCAAACGTTTGGCATGGGCATTCGTATAAAGATTTAGAGTTTAGGAAGGTGAAGGGGTTATTCTCAATACTTTCCCCTACGGATGTTGTGCGAGTTGATAATGAAGGTTGCATAAGTGTAGTTCACAGTAAGTCTTGCTATGAGTATGATGTTTACCATCGTTGTTCTACATGTATTATGTGTTTTCATATATCTATGTCTAAAAAGGTAGTTGGAGACCTTTTGTGTATCATTCTAGTGGAAATCATTGAAGGTGAAGTTAGTGGATGGTTAGCTCATGCGAAATATCTACTTGTTATCCTTGTTAGGTAAGTTTAGGGGTCGAAATTGCTCCCGTGAATGTGTTCTGGCGAAGTCTGTAGATATGAGAGGCCATTGAAGGCCGAGAGTGTTGTGGGAATAAAATATTTTCTCTTGATTGTAGAGCAGTTGGTTTTGATTTGAAAGGTACCTTCTGGCTGATATGATTTAAAAATGTGCAGTCCATGCCTAGGTATCATCGTGATAAAGTAGTATTTGTAATGCTGAGGTTCTTGTCATTGATATATATATATTATGGTGCTTTGTCGAGCTATGGATGAGTTTTTAGGATGGTTTTGGATAATTCTCTGACAGGTAGATAGGCCTAATTACAAAGGAAACTCTGGCGAAATTTTCGAAAATTTATGGAGTTAGCCAAATTCGGGGCTGTTGATATATTTCATAATGTGAAAAAGCAGAAGTTGCATAAGGATGGCACAGAATTAACCATGATCCTCATTCGAGGACGAATGATCCTGGGGGGGGGGGGGAGAATGTAAGGCCCCGGAAAAAAAATTTGCTAAGTAAACTAGGCATTCGTTGTGCTACATAGGCTAGTTATAATATTTTATGTTCTATTAACATGGTGGACATCAATTGGACTTGGTAAATAAGTTTACAAGTCATGTGGTAAGTAATTTGGGGTCCAAGGAAAGGCCTAGGTCCAAGGCCAATTGGAAAATTCCATAATAGACTAAAGTTGTGAATGAGTACGCACAAGACCTCACTTTGAACGATCATATCTCTAGTGCTATAAGGATTTGTGTGATGCATAACCTATCAAATTAAATACCTTTGAGTCTAGTTTCCAACGCAATAAACCGTTTATCATTTGGAGGCGTATACAGAAAGTTATGACCATTTTATTGGGCAGGTCTCACTAGCGCGAAGATTAGCACGAAGTCGCGCATTTTGTTGAGTATTCTGCCTCCCACGCGCGAAATACGCACGAACACGCTGGTAATAGACTTTTAAATACCCAAGACCAGGTCTAGAGATTTCCCAAGCCATTTTTGGAACAAGGGCTTGCTCTCTCAAGGGGATTTCGTCCCAAACTTCATTACTATGATCCAAGGTAAGATTTTTGGAGTATTTTGAGTTGATAACTACTTTTAAACACATATATTAACAAGGATTAATCCGGAAAATCCATAGAATTTCATTCAAATCCTTGAATTTATCAAGAACACCACAAGTGGGAATTCTCAAGATTCTTACTACGAGAGGTATGCCTATCATCTCTAACTACTCTATGGTGATTATTTATGTATGATATATACATTAGAACTTTTGGGATGATGATTGAAAGCCATAAGTGCCTAACCTAGGTTGTGTTGGTTGTAGAGATTATGAAATGGGTTAATTAAGGAGGTTGATGGTTGAGTATGAACGAATGGATATACATATGTTGTTGGAAGTTAAAAATTGGTTAGGAATAATGGTGGAATGAATTGTTGGTTAGAGGTGATGGTTGGATGAACTAGTACTATGGTTATGAGACGTAAAGATCTATCCCTACAAGGTGTTTGATAATATGCCTAAATGGCTTAAGTTATGGAATTTGTTACTAATATTGGCCTTATTGAATGTTGTATTGTAGATTGAAGTTACCTAAGAGTAGTGGATCATTGTAGTATCATTAAGGGGCGAATTTCAGGTGTGTATGGCTAAAACCCCGTCTTTTAGAAATCGAGCTCCATCGATATTTGTGTGAATATGGTAAGATTAAAGTTGAATTGTTGCATCGATTATTATTTTACATGAATTGGTGTTGCAACCTAATGTGCGTGAAAGATGTGTCTCAACATGATTAACGTGCTATCTTGATAACTTGAAAGAAGCAAAAAATATGAGTTATGTATTGAAATGCTAAAACCTTAAATTGAGATTTGAGCTGCATATATTATGCCAAACTATTTGAAATCCTCTATGTATAGAGATGTTTGAAGTAATCAAATGTATTTGGGAAATAGAGTGTGGCCAATGTGCCGAGAACTTGAACTATAATTGTATATTGTCATGAATGGAAAAGAAGGATTCAAGAATAATTGGTGTACTTGCTTGCTTGTGCCTCTGATGTGTTTTTATTATTGGTTGGTGTATCCCCTCTATTGATTTGGAAGAATCCATTGTGTTTAAAGTTCCATTGTCAATAAACTTGAGGTGTATGATTTTTGAGATATTGTAGATGCCGAGGATTCATGGTTCCTCTCATGTGTACTTGAAATCTTAAATTAAATGGTCTATTGTTGAAATTGATATTGATGTGATATGTGGGAAAGAAGAGATTGAGTTATGAAATGTGGCATAGTGCCAAATATGATGTGATAATTGTGGCCCCAAGTGCCTATAAATTGATATATATGAAATAAGGATTGAAATAAGATGATTAATGAGAAGGGAACGATGCCTTGGCAAGGCGTCCTAGCCGATCGGGCTGAGATCGGACTCCGCTTAAGATAGCGGTGGTATTGTGAATGAATTCCGGAAGAAGGAAAAAAAAATGAGATTGTGATTGAAGTATATGTCTCAAATGAGGCGACCTAGCCAATCGGGTCGAGATCGGACTCCGCTCAAGATGGCGGTGGTATTATGAACAATACTGAACAATATGAAATGCCCCAAACTAAAAGCTATGGGAAAATGATGTGAAAATGGCGAAATTCTTTTACTTGATAATGTTGTGATCATTTAAAGTGTTTGAGTTGTACTTGTGATTTCCTTATTATCGTATGGAACGCATAGGTGTATAACTTGAAATGTGAACCCTATGGAAGGGCTATGAAAAGCAGCCTAGAGGTATGGAAGTTATGTGAAAGCTATGTGATCCCTTTTATTTGGTAATGTGGTGATTGTTTAAAGCCGTTGTTAAACCCTTATGATTTCCTTGTCCTTGTATGATAGTTCTTTCTAATGAGATGGTGTTTAGTTATACATACTAGTGCTATTCGATGGCACTAACGTCCCTTTTGCCGGGGGCGCTATATCTTTAAATGGATGTAGGTAGTTCTATAGCAGGCAGTGTTGGTCACAACCAGTGGCGCATCATCCTTTCAGCTGACTTGCTGAGCCCCATTCCATTTCGGGGTCCTGTACCGTTGTTTATCATATACTTTATATTTTGAGGCATAGCCGGAGCCTTGTTGCCGGTGTTTCCCTATTATTCTTCAGTTATATTTAGAGGCTCCATTGACAGGTTGTGGGTGGTATTTGGTATTGGGAATTAAAGTAACAATATTGGCGTTTGGCAAAGATTTATAAACTTGCTATATCTTGATAATCATGCTTTAAGTTTCTAATGGAAATAATGTGGAAGTTGTTCATGAAATACTTACTAAGTATGATCAATGGAGTCCATCTCCTATTTATTCATGAATTAGTTTGGGTAGAATGAAACATAACAGGCTTGCTCGGTCGGGTTTACTTGGTTGAGCGCCGGTCGCGCTCCTCAGATTTTGGGGCGTGACACATAGGCACATTCAACCTATCCAGAACTATGGTTTGAATAAAGCCATATGGAGTAGCATGAGCCTTAGAACCATTTATGTCCATGTCTAGTAGCTTGACAATGAAAGCATGCCAATTGATTTGCTTCCCTCTCTCCAGGCACTCCATAAGAACCAGATCTATGTAGTTAACAATGTACCTTCTCTCCTATCTTGGCAATAAGCACTTGTTGACAAATTCAAACACAACCTTGTGCTCAGGCCTCATCTCACTTTTCTGCATAGCCCTGGCTTCATTCACTTCCTCTGAATCACAAAACCTCTTGGTGATTTCAAGGGCAGTAGGGAGGGAGACCAGACATGGCCATCTTTTCCTAGTATAGTCATTAAACCCTTCAGAGGGTATGTCCAAAATCACTCCCAGTTTTTCTGCATCAAACTGCACTTGGACTCCTTTCATCAGGCTACTAACAACTTCATCCTTAACAGCAGCATTGGCCATAAATTCAATCATCTCATTTCTGGCTAGCTGGCCATCCATCTGAAGGACCATGTCCTTCGACCCTTGAGCTGCTAAAACATCTAACAACCTAATCATCACTGGTTGCCCCAGGCCTTTCAACAGTCTTCCCTTTAAAAAATTTCTTCTGCCAAACATGGAAAACCTGTCCTGCTCCTTCTCAGATTCATTTTCTTCTTCTTCTCCACTCCACTCTTCATCATCAAAAATTCTTGCTTGTTTGTTTTTCATTGCAGATCTTGTCCTCTTGGCCAGTGGGGGTTCAACAGCCTCAGACACAGAAGAAGACTTCTTGGAGGAAGTCTTGGGCTTTTTGGTCTTGGGGTTTAGAAACCTCCACTGTTGTACCCCTTTCTTAATGGACCAGTTGCACTCCTCTTCCTCAACAGCCTCTGAGGATTCTGCAATCTTTCCCTTATCCATTTTCTTTTTCTTGCTTTCTTCTTAGGCCTTTTGTAGATCAGCTTCACTCTGTTTTACCCTGCTTCTTGTGACTCTACCCTTAGGCACTAAAGATGCTATATGTGTTGGGGATGAAGCTTTTCTTTTCTTGGAAGGCTTGGGAACATTTGGGGCTTTTGTTGTGATAGTTCTGCATTTCTTTGGGTCGTAGCTTGCCCCAACCCTTTTCAATAGATCAGCCAAGGTCTCTTCAGTAGATGAAACAGGTTCATCTCTTTGTTTGCTCACATGAATAACCCCTTAGCAGCTTCCCCAGAACCACTCCTCCTGACTTCAGGACACTCTCTTCTACACTTTTATGTTCAACACCACAAATAGCAGGCACTACATTTTTCCCAGTTTCCCTTTCTTCACCACATGCACCCTCTCTCTCATTTTCTTTTTCATAATTCTTTTTACCTCCACTCCTATGTTTCTCAAGCAATTCAACATCACTAATTGGTCCAACCAGAACAAACCTAGTTTCTAAGTTTTCAACCACAGATGAACTTACCTCAGTAGGGGATTCTTGAGTCTTCTCAGAGTTAGAAGACCCATGTCCTTCCCCATAAGTCACCGACTGAAAGGATTCAGACTTAGAGTTGGAGCTAGAATTTGGAGCTTGGCTTTGCTTCATTTTGCTTGCTTTCAACCTTTAATTTAAAGACATTATCAAGGCCCCAGATGCTATAGTCTTACGAGCAACCATTTTCTGCCTTCGTAGTCTAGGTTTTGGAGATACACTGGGGGAGTAGATGAGTATGAATTTGAGGGAGATGGTGGTGGAGGAGAGCCAGGATTGGTTTGAGGGTTAGACATGATTGTCAATTTCTTGAAAGAGTTTGGGAATTTTGGAGAAGAGGGCAATTAGAAGTGAAGAAGAGTTTTTGATGATTTAGGAATTATGATGAAGACTAGAGAGATGGTGTGTATTTAAAGAGAATTAGACATTTAATAAGTAACGCCAGCTTTTTCGGGGGTCAAATAGGAGTCTGATCAAACTGAAATTCTAGAATTTTAATGATCGATTTGGTTTCCCTAGATATTAGGCAAAAATTTCGATTTAGAGTTCTAGATGGACGAAATTGGTTCAATGCTAACAGATAGAATTTTTTAGGAATTTGACAAGTATAGGACTTCTGCTCATGATTGAATTATTAATCTTTCTAATTATGCAGAGTATAGAAAACATACCTGAGCTTTCATATGAGTCCATACTGATGAACCAGGTTCTTCATTTAGACCTCTCTTGATCATGCCTCAAATGCCATAATAGAGAAAATTTTGTAAGAGATTAGCGAGTCATATAAACACATGTCACAAGAGTATACCAATTAAAGTATGAAGCTGAGTAATAATTAATCTAGATATTTGCACAAGTTCAGAATTCCTAGCCAATTTTTTTTTTCATTTTTTCATATATATATTTTTTTCATTGTGCATTCTGAACTGGACCTATTAGGTGATCTTAATCATCCCTAATTCCAACCTGTTCCTCTCAAAGTTTTCTCTACTCAGTGCTTTTGTGAAGATGTCAACAATTTATTTATCAGTAGCACAAAATTCTATGGAAATAAATCCTTTCTCATAGTAATCTCTCAAGAAGTGGTGTCTAACATCTATGTGCTTAGTCCTCTTACGATAAACAGGGTTCTTTCCCATACTTATAGTAGTGTTATCACAGAATATAGGAATGCAACCAGCTTCAAAGCCAAAATCTAACAGCTGCTGTTTGATCTATAACAATTGAGCACAATAAGAAGCAGCAGCAACACACTCAGCTTCAGCAGTAGATAAGGCCACAAAATTTTGCTTTTTGGTAGCCCATGACACAAGACAAGAACCAAGGAAGTGTGCCATGCCTGATGTGCTCTTCCTATCCACTAGAAAACCTGCATAATCAGCATCAGCATATCCTACTAGATTGAAATTACTACCTTTAGGATACTAAATACATAGATCAGTGGTGCCTTTCAAATATCTTAGTATCCTCTTGACAGCAGTCAGGTGAGACTCTTTTGGATTAGCCTGAAAGCGAGCACAAAGTCCTACACAGAAAATAATGCCATGTCTGCTGGTAGTAAGATACAAGAGGAACCAATCACTCCCCTATACAAGTTTTAATCAACTGATGAACTAGGTTTATCAACATCTAATTTAGTGGTAGTTGCAATGGGTGTGTATATTTCCTTTGATTCTTTCATTGTAAACTTTTTTATTAGCTCTTTTGTATATTTCTGCTGATGGATCATGGTTCCATTTGGACTTTGTTTGATCTGTAAGCCTAAGAGAAAGTTAAGCTCACCCATCATACTCATTTCAAATTCACTCCCCATTAGTTTTGCAAAATATTTACTTAGCTTATCAGTGGTGGCCCCAAAGATTATGTCATCAACATATATTTGTTCGACAAGGAGATCCTTACCTTTTTCCTTAGGAATAAGGTACTATCAATTTTACCTCTTTTGTAGCAATGTTCAAGCAGAAATTTGGACAATCGTTCATACCATGCTCTTGGAGCCTGCTTGAATCCATAGAGAGCCTTGTCTAATTTATACGCATGCTCAGGACATTCCTTGCTCTCAAACCCTAGAGGTTGTTTCACAAACACTTCTTCTTCCAGGTAGCCATTCAGGAAAGCACTTTTGACATCCATCTGATGAAGAGTGAATTCCATGTGTGCTGCAAAGGCTATGAGGAGTCTGATTGCCTCTAGTCTTGCAACTGGAGCAAAACTCTCATCATAATCTATGCCCTCCTCTTGGCTGTAGCCTTGGACCACCAGTCTTGCCTTGTTTCTTGTAATTGTTCCATCTTCATCAAGTTTGTTTCTAAAGGCCCATTTTGTACCAATAACTTATCTATCCTTGGGTCTTGGAACTAGATGCCAAACTTTACTTCTCTCAAACTGATTGAGTTCATCTTGCATTGCATTGACCCAATCTGCATCCTGCAAAGCCTCAACAACATTTTTAGGTTCAATAAGAGATAAAAAGGCATCAAAAGCACACAAATTATTTAGTTGTGATCTAGTTTTGACTCCAGATGTTGGATCAGTGATTATGTTCTCAATGGGATGAGAACTTTGATACTTGTGAGATTTCACAACCATCTTGTTTCTGCTAGATGTTTCTCTCATGTTTTGTTGCTGAGGAACAGGGTCATGAACAGGTTTTTTAGGGGATTTATTTCAATTCCTCTTTGATTAGTTCCCTCTGTCAAGTTGCCCTGAATGGAAGAACTTATTGCATCACCTGTCCCTTCTTTTGGTGCCACTTTGACTTATGCTGTGGCTTCAGTCAAATCCTTTACCAATCCAATGGCTTCATCTTCATGTTCCTGTCTCTCAGAAAGAATGTTAGTTTCATCAAATACTACATTCACACTTTCTTCTACACACAAAGTTCTTTTATTGAACACTTTATATGCTTTGCTATGTGAAGAATATCCCAAGAATTCTCCCTCATCACTTCTGGGTTCAAACTTACCTAGAGAGTCTTTTCCATTATTGTGCACAAAGCACTTACATCCAAATGCCCTAAGATGGGATATATTTGGTTTTCTCCCTTTAAGTAACTCATAGGGAGTCTTCTATACGAGAGGTCTAGTCATGCATCTATTGATAATGTAACATGCAGTGTTTATAGCCTCTACCCAGAAGCTATGGGGCAGCTTACTAGAAAGAAGCATAGTCCTAGCCATGTCTTCAAGAGTCCTGTTCTTTCTTTCAACTACTCCATTTTGTTGAGGAGTCCTAGGGGTAGAAAAGTTATGATCTATACCATTTTCATCACAGAATTCAGCAAACTTAGCATTTTCAAATTCAGTTCCATGATCAGACCTAATGGATGCAAGTTGATTTCCTAATTGTTTCTAAGTTTTTCTAACAAAGGCAATAAACATGTCAAATGCTTCATCTTTAGATGTTAGAAATAGTACCCAGGTAAATCTAGAATAATTATCAACAAGAACCATTACATATTTCTTTCCACCTCTACTGATGGTTCTTATTGGACCACAGAGATCCATATGGACTAGTTCCAATGACTTGGTCTTCCCACTTGCATAGGCCTCATAAACTTTGGCATCCTTGAACGTGATGTTAGGTAACCCAATCACCAAGTCCTTAGAGACTAATTTGTTTAGCTGATTTAGACTGGCATGACCAAGTCTTTTGTTCCACAGGCGGGGATCATTATCCAGCACAATTAGGCATGTTAGTTCATTTTCTAAGAGAGTAGACAAATCTACAATGTAAATATTGTTAACTCTTTTTCCCTGCAAAATAATCTTGTCAGTGGTAAGGTTAACCATAAAACATTTAGTAGAGGTGAATGATATAACGTTACCTCTGTCACACAGTTGTGACACATTGATCAGGTTGTATTCAAGCCATCTATCATGTAGACATTCTCAATGGAGTGAGAGTATGTCTTACCTACCTTTCCAACCCCATTAATCTCACCTTTCTTCCCATTTCCAAAGGAGACATTACCTCCCTTTAAGTCCTCAAGTGAAAGGAACTGGTTCTTGCTCCTAGTCATATGTTTTGAGCAGCCACTATCCATGTACCATATTTGGCTACTTCCCTTCACTTGGACCTGCAAAAAGAAATCAGGAGTTAGTCTTAGGAACCCAAAGTAGTTTGGGTCCCTTTCTATAGGCAAAGAGATAAATCAGATTCCTTCTAGCCCACCCAGGCAGCCTATTTTTTTCTTGAAAAAAAGCTTTGTTCTTTTGACTAGCCTTTTCTTTTGCATTATATTTATTTTTGTAATGGCTAGTCTTGCCACTTTGTGTGCAGATTTTGTTCTCAAGAAGAGTGAGGTACTTGCTTTTAGGATCCCACTTAGGTGCTTGAGTCCCATAGCCAAGTCCCATTTTGTTGCTACTGTGATGTTCTTGTAGCTAGGAGAGTGCATCAGAAGCCTTGTTCCATTTGCAAGTTTTGTCTAGTTCATGTTTTACCTTCCCTAGATCTTCTTTTAATATTCTTATCTGCTCATCCTTCCTATACAACTCATCCTTCATTTTTCCTAAGTTTTCTTTTAGGGTGAGATGTGTGTGATCAGCTTTCTTCTTTCCGGTTCCTAATTTCAGTTTCAAGTTCTCAGACCTGAGTTCTAGGACACTAGTGTCAAGTTCAAGAACCTGGTTCTTCAACTCAGCATTTTTACTTTCACTCACATTAGCCCTAGATTCTATATTTTTGCACTTGTCTTTTAGGATCACACATTCCCTAGATAGTTCTTCCTTCTCATTTTTAATTAGATCAGACTCATCAATGAAGTCTAGCAGTAGCTCGGACAACCTTTCTTTAGACAAGAATTTAATCTTGTCCTTGAGATGAAGAATACTTACCTCTTGTTCGTCATCTGATTCTCCGATGGCAGTAAGTTCTTGTTCATCTCTAGCTTCATCTTCTGATTCCTTATTTGATGTTTCTCCCAGGCAGCAACCATAGCCTTTGTTGATCCTTTATTCCTTTATGGTTGAACATGTTCCTTCTTCCTGTTCCTTCATTCAGCCATTTCATTCTTCCACTCAATTTCCTATTTAGGACAATTTTTGATCATGTGATCAGTCTTACCACACTTGTAGCAACCCTCATTGGTCTGTTTCTCAGGAGCCCTTGGTTTGTTGAAGATTGTTCCTCTTGAAGAACCCTTTCCTCTCATCGGGTACTTTTTGGAGTCTCTTGTGATCATAGCCATTTCATCATCCTCCAGATCTGAACCTTCAACAATTCTGAGAGCCAGACTTCTTTCCTTCTTGAGTGCATCCATTTTCATGGTTTACCTTCTCAGTTCATAGGCACTAAGGTTTCCAATTAGTTCATCCAGCTTGAGGGTAGCAATATTCTTTGATTCCTGAATAGCAGTGATTTTGCTTTCCCAAGAGACTGGCAGAACCCTTGTCAAAATCTTCTCAAATTTTTCTTCTTCCAGAATAATCCTTCCAAGAGACTTAAGTTCATTTGTCAATATGGTGAACCTTGTATACATCTCTTGGATGGTTTCTCTTTCCTTCATGGTAAAATTCTCATATTGAGAATACAACAGTGTTCCTCTGGACCTCTTTACTTGAAGTGTTCCTTCATGAGCCATTTGCAAAGTGTCCCAAATTTCCTTAGCAGTGGTACAACTTTGAATTCTATTGTACTCATCTGGACCTAATCCACACACAAGCCATTTCTTGGCCTTGGCATTCTTCTCCCACTTCTTCAGGTCTACAGCAGTGTAGTCAGCTCTTGTCTTTGGCACATCCACTCCTTCAACATTCTTCTTTGTAGTTGCTAGAGGACCATCAGTGACTATGTCCTAGAGTTCATAGTCTTCTCCTATGATGTGATCCCTCATCCTGTTCTTCCACCAAGAATAGTACTGACCATTGAAGAGTGGAGGCCTAGCAGTGGATTGCCCTTCCTAGTTCCCAGGTGGTGAACTCATGTTGATCTTTTCCTAAGGTGTTAGCCTCTTTAAGGATAACCTTGTTCTGATACCAATTGATGTTTTAAGCATCAATGCCACACAAGAGGGGGGGTGATTTGTGTGGTACCCAAGTTTCATTCTAGAAGAACCTGGTTCTTCTAAGTGTTCTAACTACTACTGTTTGCGGAATAATAAGTACATAAAATAAAGAACACAAAGATTTTTACGTGAAAAATACCTGGGTCAAAAGGTAAAAAAATCATGACCTACTACTCAGTAGGATTTTCCCAAACTTCCACTAAAATCACTAAGCCAAAATAGCATTTACAAAAACTCTTTGTAAACCTAAGGATTACCTCTAATCCCATTGTAGCACACAGCCTCAACTGCTGCGACAAGTTCAAGTTAGCTCTAACTTGAAAACTCTAAGTACCTAATACAATTTCTTCTGTGAAAGTTGAAAGGTATAATTATAAATCACCTAGTACAATTGAACTAGAATAAAATAAAGACACAATCGAATTGGTTCTTTTATCTCGCTCAAGTAGCTTTAGGAGTGCACACTCAAGTCTCACATAAATTGCTTGCAAACTCGCCTTGCTCTTTTGCTCTCAATTTAGTTTAACTTCTGCGTTTGTGCAGTACCTGTAAAAAAGAACAATCACTATCTTTTAATAGGTTAGTAATCAAAGTTTGATTGGAACTCAATTGTTGATCTTCTATTGTAGTTGAGTCCTTGAACATCTCAAACTCCAACACTATCTTTATCTGGATTGTGTTCTCTTCATATAAGGAGACTTTCTCCCCTTATCCAATTATGCAACCTTTTCGATCAGATTAGGAGATATTATTGCTTGATCAGTAGGGCTTATCTCCTTCACGTGCATCTCATATGTGTAGGTTGATCATGATTGTGCTTTACATGATGGACCTGGTCTATGACTGAGTTCATTTGTCATTCTTCAAAACTTCACCTATTCTTGGGCCAACAGTATACACTTTAAACCAATCTCTATCATAGCAAACATGACGGTTTGCTCCAGAATCGACCCACCATCCATCAACATTTTCTACCATATTAATGTCTGTTATCACCGCCACAAATGTCTCTTCGGTAACGTTTGCCTGTGGTGTACGACCACGTTTCAAAAATTTGCAAAATCGAGCAATATGCCCACTCTTGCCACAGACAAAGCATGGTTTCGCAATTTGAACTTGTTGATTCTGTGCTTGGTTGTTTGCACCATTATTCTTCTTGGGAGGTCTACCATAATTTTTCTTAAAAGTCTTATTCTTCAGCTTCAAAGAAATATTTATGTGTGTTTCAGGAGTAATATTATTTAAAATAATTAAATTTACCTTTGTAGTGATGGGTTGTAGAGTGCTCTCTTTCGATTGCATAAGTTCATCTTGGCCTCTTGTCTCTTCTTCCTTGCGAATCTGTATTATCAACGTCTCAAGTGAAGTTTCCTTTTGTTTGTGGCGCATAATTTTTTGAAATTCCCTCCAAGAAGGTGGTAGTTTATCTATTATGCCACAAACAATAAGGTTGTCTCCAATTTTAATATCCTCGGACCTGAGCTCTCCAACGATCATTATGAAGTATTGAGCTTGGTCTACTACAGATTTATTGTCCACCATTTGAAAATGAAAAAATCTACTAGCAGCATATTTTTTCGCAGCTGCCTCGCCGGTATCATACTTAGTCTGCAATGTTTTCCAAATTTTCTTTACAGTAGAGTAAGTTCTATCATAATAATCATAAAAATTATCAAATAGACAATTAAGAAGATAATACCGACACTTGTATTATCATCGTTATATTTTTGAATTTTTTCTTGAAGGGCAATTAGCTCATCATCATTCATGGAGGAGTTGTCTACTTTGCTTGGATTCTTCCCAGTTAAAACGTAAGAAACATTGAGAAAACTCAAAACAAAAAAGTACTTCACCCTTCCATCTCTTGAAATGAATACCATTGAAATGAAATGGCTTGTTGAGATCACCCACCTTGATATCCGCAAATTTGTCAACTGTAGCCATTTGAATCTCCTTAAAATTGTTGGTGAAAATACAATTGCAGTTGAAAACTAAAATGAAGAAAAGAAAATATCTTCAGGCTGAGGCGCAGATATCTCTCTCTCTCTAAGGAGATTCAAGCCCACTGCAGCAAAGTCTTCACTGGTCCAGCAGTAATTCCCTTGACTTGTCTTCCCCAGGATACAACAACCCGATCACGTCATATGATCCGAACAAACACTTGACAAGTTAATGAGTCCAAAGCTCCACCAAGATGAACACCTTCCTTCAACAAAAGTAAAAACTCTCGTCTTCTTTTTCACAACTTTAACCCCACATTATTGAGACACTGTCAATTATTTTTTACTTACTTCATTATGGAAGAAAGACTCCTATTTATAGGTGTAGAAATTCTTCCTTGAATTAAATTGGAAGAAAGTGGGGTAGTAAGTTATGAAATGATGGAGAACATGGGATAATGGATAAATTCATGTGTAATTAATGGTAGAACATGGGGGAAGAGTTATAAAAAGAGTTATAGCCATTTTCTCATCATGGAGTAGTGGGAGTTATGAGAGTTATAGTCATTTCTCATCATGGAGTAGTGACAGTTATGGCATATTTTATTTTAATAATAAAATGCTAAAATACTAACACTCTATTATTGAGAGAAAGAGAAGGCAACAGAGACAATTAGGGGTTGTTTAGTAAGCGGACTAAATTATCTCAAGATTATAGTCCTGCGACTATAATCCCTAAACTAATATAATCTGAAGTTTGATGGGATATTTGGGATAAGATGGGATATCCAGTTTGGTTGACGGTATAAATGATAAAGAAGGTGTTTGGCTAAGCTTATAAGCTGGTCAAACTATCTTATAAGCCCTTTTCGACTTATCTACGTGTTTGGTAAAGTTAAAAGTACTTAAAAGTCAAAAATAAGCCAAAAGTCATAAGCTCGTTACCCCTAGCTTATGAATTTTTAGCTTATAAGCACTTTAAGTTTGACCAAGATTTTTACTATTTTATCCTTAAAATATTCTTTTTTAGAACAAAACTCTTACATCGATATTCACTGCCTCAAGTATTGTTTCAACCAAAACCCCCCTCCCCCTGCCTCTTCAAGTCTGCAATTCTCATTGACTATTTAAGACAAGCAAATTCTCTATTCCTTTGCATATTTGTATCTATGTGATTGTGTATTAATCTTTAAATTGTTTGTAATGAATGAAGACATATCAAATTTTTGATGTATTGCTTTCTAAGTGTTGCAATGATGAAGATAGTGTTTGTTTCTCTTTAAATATTTTGTCCTATTAAGGTTTATTTTTTGTTGAGAAACTTTTGTCAATTTATTAATTATTATAACTTATGATTATATGCTTATCATAAAAGTTATCTTATCTAAGCACAGTTGTATTTAGAATAAAATGACAAATAGAATATTTTGTATTCGAATCGATCTGGAATCTTAAATTTTGAAAAAATTACGCCCTTATAAGTGTAAATAGTTCTAAGGTTATTTAAGTCATTTTAATAGAAAAAAAACTTATCAGAACTTTTTTATAAAATACTGATGCAGCTTATTATCAATTTCAGCACTTGTATCCAAACACGTAACTACTTATTTATTAAATCAGTTTCAGCACTTAAAAGTATTTTTCATCACCTAATGTTTATCAGCTACTTCAAATCAGCTAATCCAAACTGGCTCAAATTTATACCTTCAACCAAACACATTATAAATTTTATCTCACACCTTATGTTACGTTATTCCACCTATCTCGCGTCCCAAACGACCACTTACGATATATAGTTAGAGCATTATAAGGAATGTTCAACCATAACACCAAAGGTAATATTTTCAAAATTTTCATAATAAAGAAATATCAAGGAGGTTAAAAAATATCATGTATTATGGGTAACCAAAAGTTACCATATATACTTGGGAATTCTTGTAACTGAAGGATACAAGTTATTAGCAAACAATTAGTTTTTAAGTCCAACCCAAAAATATAATTAATTAACAAAGAGCAAAGAAAAAAAATAGGGTTTCAAGATCCAATTCGGTATATAATATAGCTACTAATAACTAAGACGTCCAGAAACAAAAACATGGAAAAGATGGAGAAACAGAAAGAAGAGAAGAAGGATTTCTGTGCACAAGTTACTGCTAAGCTTCTGCTGAAGGAGATCCAAAAGGGTAGCGATGCTCGGAACATTGTGCTGTCTCCATTCTCTTACACCGCTGTACTGAATATGACGGCGGCTGGAGCAACGGGACCTACTTTAAAACAAGTGCTTGAATATCTTGCAGTTGAGAATATCGGCGATCTGAATACGAAATTCTTAGAAATGGCTGCTATAGCGACGAGCAATAAGAAGAAGAGGAATGGGGGTCCTGATCTGTGCTTCCTTAGTGCACTTTGGGTAGATGAAAAGCTTCGTCTCAAAAAGTCTTATCAAGAACTAGTCAAGAATGTTCACAAGACAACCGCAAAATATGTAGATTTCAAATTAAAGGTACTACTTTTTCCTTGTTTTGTAAATAACAGTATTTTCTTGTTTCACAAAGATTTATGCCTTTGTCAAGATTTATGTCATAGCATGATTAGAGTCAATCAGTTTACAATTAATTATTTCTCGGAAGTAGAGATTGAGCAAACGGCCGGCATGTTAATTCCTTATGTAATATGCATCTCATGGTTACTTACGTTAAGACTTTGTTTACCCTAAAAATTGAATAACAATTAAAGTTATCACGTGGTTTTAAGGATAAGTGATTTCACCTAATATCAATGGATAAACGTAAAGATAAGTGATGGAAATTGACAATAATATAAAGCAAACCAATGTTTAGACAGAGCCCTCCAGCATGAATACCCTCGAGCTAGGTATGCAAGAACGGTTAAAATGCAACAAGTTGATAACAACGAAGATCCAAAAGGGCGGTGTCCAACAAGTTGTTCAATGTAAATGAACGGTGTAACAGGGACCTCCAATGGAAGTTCAGTACATAGCCTAGCATAACGACCCCTTAGAGTGGAAGAAGTGCATGCATCAATTTTAGCAATTTGCCAACTTTTTTGAGTATTTGACCATCGTAAAATTATGTTGGCAATTGTGGTAAACGTATCCATATAGCAGATAGTGATATCTTAGCTTTTGAGGCAATAAAATTGGGTACCCATTGTTGAACAGATAGGAAATGACCAAAATGAACCAGGGACCATTGTGGAGCACTTTGAGCATGCTATCTTCTTGACTGAATTTTGTAATATAATAATCTGATCCCGGTCAATTAGTGAATTTTTTTTTTCGTTTCCACAAGTCTTGAATTTTCCTTTTTGAGTAATTGGTATTGAATTTTCATTCCTTGTAGCTTAATAATCGTTGAGTATTTCCAGGGAGAGTAAATACGCTGGAGGTCTTCTGGAGATAGATGAATTAGGTGATCCTCATTTGAGTGATGGATTGTGGTTTCAAAGCCATTAGGAGGAGATGGATGAGATTAGTCATGAGAATCAATGATCATATCCATTGATTAATTTGTCCTTGAAACTAGGGTTTGAAGGGGTATTAATTATTGAGGAATGCATATGATCAATATGATCAATGTCAGGGGCTTAGGAGGGATTAGATTAGAGGTCTTTAATTTGAGTTGTTCATGAATAGGTATTTTAGTGAGAAGGAGGAGATTCTTTCTCTAACCCGATATCAAAATAAAAATGAATGATTACATACATGCTCAAAATAAATGATGACCTGAAAAAATTAATTATTTTTGTGAGCACATGATTTTTGCCCTATACGAGAATTACTCCCAAAAATTCAAAATAAAATAATTTTGTGTTGTGTGTAATTTTTGTGGATTTTTTGTTTTTTTTTTATTTGTTTGCATTCGTCTGTGCGCGTTTGTTTGTTTAAATTAATGAAAATACCAAAAAACATGTTGCATTTGCATTCTAGGATTTAATTTTACGATTAGGAGTAATCAAGTGTGCTTTACAAAAACGAAAAATCAAAAAATAATGTAATTTGCATTTTTAGCCTTTAATATCCAAATTATGTGATTTTATTTTTAATTGGTATTTAATTTTGTGTGATAATTATTATTAGGAGTTAATTAGCATTTTTGTTAATTTTTGATTTTATCATTTAAGTTAGAATTTTGGTTTTGTTAATTAGAAATCAAGGAAATGAAAAATGGAGAAGAAAACCGGACTGGGCCATCCATAAATTGACCAAGTCCAACCCAAATTTTGTACTTAACCCAGTCCAATTGACCAGACCTCTCAGACGTCCAAAACGACGTCGTTCCATGGCCAAGAGATCTCAGCCGTCCATTGATCATGATCCAACGGTTCAAAATACACCCCTTAACCCGTCTCATAACCCATACCCGTTACCCGGTTCAAACCAACCCCCTACTTACCCAAACGACGTCGTTCCCATTAAGTTAGCTGATCCAAGCCGTTGATCTCATTTGATCAAATGGCCAGGATTAATTCCTCCCCCTACTATATATTCCCAACACACACCTCACCCCCCTAGCCAAACCCCCTCGTCTCTCCATTGTCTCTCTCAGAGACGACCCCTCCCAAACCCTAGCGCCGCCCTCCTTCTCTACCGCCTGAAACCCGGTGGCAATAATGCCGATGACCACCAAACTAACACCCCTAGAGCACCTTGACCCCATCAACCCAAATCCATGGTCCGTTAAACTCGAATCATCACCAACCGTCTCGAATCTTCAATCGAAGATTCAAGCAAAAAACCCTAGGACGACCAATCCACCCCAAACTCACACCAGATACCCACCCGACCTTCCTCATTCCTAAACAACCATTGGATCCATTCGAATCTCGTCGGAACCGCTCGAATCACAAATCAAATAAAAAAAACCTTAAACAAGATCAAACCTGGGTCTGTCCCAAAAGAAAAACAATTTGGGGTCTCAATTGACTTTAGTCGAGTGTTCTCAGTCGAGAACACTCGATTAAAGTCTGTTTTTACCCCAAAAGGCTCGAGTCAGAGTTCGAACCTGAATTCGTCTAAGTTTCTGATTTTTTGAGGTATTTTTCCTTTCCTGTTTGTTCTATTTTTGTTACTGTTATTTGTTTAGTTTAGTTGTAGTCTTGTTCATCGCTTTTCTTCTTCTCCATCAGACCTTTTATTTGGTCTAGTTTGCTTCTGTTAGTTGTTGATTATATGTTATAAACTATGTAATCGATTTGAATAGCTTCGTCGATTAGTTAGTTTTCTTATAGCTCCCTGTTTTGTTCAAAGCCAGTCGAATCACCTGTTTGTTTGTTTCATTCTGGTTGTTTTCTCCTGCTTTGTATTTCTAAAATTTCGATTTAGGCAAGTATCAGTAGCTCTCTTGTGCAAACTATGACTACTCTAAGTTGTTTCTGGTGGTATTATGTCAATGTATATTGTTTTGATCCCTTGCTCTTGATTGATTCATCCTACTGATTCGCTCCTTGCTTGTTCTTTTGTCCGAGTTGATCATGATTGGTTCCTAATATGATCAACTCATTCCCTTTGCTTTGATGCCATTCGATTTGATCTGATTTTCTGCTTTGAACTACTGATTGATTGATTAGGTGAATTCATTATAGCTGATAGGTTTAATGCAAATTGGAAGGGTAATTGGATTGGGATAGGATTGTGACTTCAGTAGTTTCAGGGGTAATTCGGGGATTAACTGAAATTTGAACCACTAGTAATTAAATTAAAGGTTGCTAATGAATTGATTGGAGACAATTCTAAGTGAAATTAAAAAGATAAAAGACAACTAGTAGTGGAGACTGCACTAAGGCTGATTTTAAGGACTAATTGACTGTCCACTAGTTCCCTAAAATCAGGAAAAAAAAAAGTTTGAGGGGATATATAGAGAGGGAATACATTCTGAAAAGAGGGGAGTTCTTTGAAGACATTTTCTGTCATACACACACACAAGAATACACTGATAAAATACTCTTAAAATTTGAGACCTATAGAGTTAAAAACATTTGAGAAAAACAAATAAGCAGAGTTCGGGGGCTGGTTTTTGAAGGCTGAAAAGCAGTTTCTAAGAGAGTTTTAAGAGATCATTTTAAAAGTTATTAAAGAGAGCATTTTGAGAGGTTTTAAGCAGTCAGTTAGTTCAACTACTACTGTCCCATTGAAAAACTGAAGAGAACTTCAGCTTTAATTGTCAAGTTATAGTTTCGAGTTCAGCTTTGGGTTACTGGATTCCAGGGGGTGTCTCTGATTGTATTTCGATTGGTATTTGTTTGCAATTAAAGAATTTGGGGTCAGTTATTTGTGGTTGTGATTCTGTGGGTTATTGGGTTTCATTTTGGTTCATTTTGGGGGCTGTGCTGGTTGTTTTGAGAGCTTTCCATTGCTGTGCTGTTGGGTTTGCTTAAGCTGTTCCATCGCTGCTGTTATATTGCTGTTGCATTGCTACTGCTGATTTCTTCTTCCATTGTACTGATTTCCAGGTATTTCTTCATCTCCAGTTAATGTATGAAAGATTGAAATAATCAGTTTGTGAGAACTAATTGAAGAAATGAAATTCGGCCTGCTTTCGTGGACATCAACTTGTTTAAGTTTTTGTATTGTTTAATTTTATTCCTACAGTAGCTATAGTGGAACTTGATGAATGGAATGCTTTATAATTTGAAGCGAGTGGACTACGCAGTAAATATTCTTTCGAACTTACCTTAGAAGTTGAATGCCTGATTTAGTTTTATATTTGTGAGTTTCAGTAACAGCTAAGTCTGTTTGAAATACTAGATAAGCATGCTAGGAAATACGAAAGATAGAAATAGCCGAACTATATAACCAGGGTGGCAATGTTAGCATTCAGTCCCTTAAAGGTGTATAATTTGAATCTTGTTGTTTAATGCAATTCGACATGTCTAGTTCGCTTTTCATTGTTAAGTAATGTTGGCATAATTCGATCCCAACTTGAAGTAAATCAGTAAACACTTGTTCATATTGAATTGAAGTTTGGTTTGGTTTAAACGGTTTGGGCTCAACAACCCACTTTCGAGAAGTGTAAGCCTCAGCGCCCTAAAGAGTGGCCCGGGTCCAGTTCTGATACTATGTACATTTGGCCCTGGGCCAAGGCTTGTGATTGGCCATTCTTTTAATCCAGTAATAAATTAATTAGGATTTCTTTATTTTAGAAACAAAACATAAATAGAAAAATCATAGTCTTGTTAAGATTGGCCTTTAAATAAAATGAGATGAGCCTCGCCAAATAAAAATGCAAGTTGCGGGGCCCTCAATAAATATTTGTATTAAAATACTTAAATTTCGGGATGTGTCGTTTAGCGAATTTCACGGCCTTCCCCGAAATAATAACGCGTTAGATTCTTTAGGCGCGATTTTAATAATTTACTTTCTTAAATTCGGGTGCACATTTATGTGACCCAAATTCAAATCTCAACGGAATCGAGGTGTGTCAACAACCACGGGTGCATTGATGTGACGTGGTTCGAGACGTATTTTCACGACGTTTCAATTCTCTTTAAAATAATAATAATAATAAAAGCGGTAAATAATCTTTAAAATTGCACTATAGGAGAACATGTATAAAAATCAGATATTTAGCCAAATATAATAGTTTAAGCGACCGTGCTAGAACCACGGGATCCGGGGGTGCCTAACACCTTCCCTCGGGTCAACAGAATTCCTTACTTAGAATTTCTGGTTCGCAGACTTCATTTGGAAAGTCAAAAATTTCCTCGATTTGGGATTCATGATAAACGGGTGACTTGGGACACCAAAAGCCACACCTTTTCCAAGTGGCGACTCTGAAATAAATAAATAATCTCATTTCGAATAATGTTACTTTAAATTAGAAAAAACTCCCTTGTACAGTATCCCTCGGAGTAGGTGTGCAAAAAGGAGGTGTGGCAATTTTTCTCATCTCAAAACAATTAATATGATTTGAGTGCACATATGCAAACAGTAGGAAGAGAAAAGGAACCTTATACTCCCTCCGTTCCAATTTATGTGAACTTGTTTGATTGGGCACGGAGTTTAAGAAAAAAATGAAGACTTTTGGAAGTTGTGGTCCTAAACAAGTCCAAATGGGACCCAGAGTATTTGTGTGACTATAAAAGCTTCTCATTAAGGGTAGAGTTGTAACTTTAAGCTAAATTGTTACCAAATTTAGAAAGGGTTCATTTTTTTTTTGGAACGGACTAAAAAGGAAATAGGTTCACATAAACTAGAACAGAGGGAGTATAAAAAAAGGCATTTCAATTCCTCGCAAGTGCTATTTTTGTACTTGAAGAGACTATTTTTGTACTTCCCTCAAATGACCTGTTATACTTCTCTGTGTGATTACCAACGGCTATATATCTTTCAAGCTGTATTTCATTAAAAATCCAGAAGTATGACACATTTTTATGACCGTAAATTTCACATGCTAGAACCTATTTAAGCAAATGCTCAATAATTTCACATTAGTGGAAGTCATAACACATCTTCCGTCAAATTGACCAAGTTGGTTCATGATGATAAATATTAAATGTGTGTTGTAATTAATTTATACATATAGATAATAACTATTTATCTATTTTATATCAACTAAATTCAGGAAAAAGAATACCGTTTCAAAAATTATCTGATTACAATTGTGCGAAATGCGGAGGAATTCACTATATTTTTTATTAAATGGAACTTATGGTTCATTGAGGTTGTTGTTGTATTATTCAATTATCTTTTTACGACCACTAAAATTTTCTAACCGGAATATATTTAACTAAATAAGCTTTTTATTGATCATAAGGGACTACATACATGCTACTCCCTATCTTTAGGTAATGTCAGAATGTCAAATAAATTTAATTCCTCATCTATATTTTCACAATCAATATGAGGTATTTTAATATCATAATCTTATTCTAGAAAATATCGCATCATATCCCTTGAAAAGGTTGTAACTTTAAAACTTCAAAATTATATAAAGAAAAATATTTGACCCTCTAGAAAAATATGCAGGCAAAAGTATTACTTTCAGTTTAATTTATGTAAATCTATTTGATTAGGTATGATATTTAAGAACAACAATAACAACATACCCAATAAAATCTCACTAGTGGGGTCTGGGCAGAGTAGAATGTATGCAAACCTTATCCCTACCCCGAAAAGGGTAGAGAGGCTGTTTCCAGGATGTTGTTTAAGAAGAAAAAAAAAATTCAAAAATTATGATCTTAAACATATTTTATGATATTTGTATGACAGTAAAGTTTTTCATTAAAGGACAAACTGAGAAATTGAAGTTAAATTGTTTATAAATTTCGAAATGAACTAGTATTCTTTTCTAATAAACTAGAACGAAGGCCGAAGGGCATAATGAATTACACATGCAGGAGGAGGTGGTTGAAGAAGCTAATGCATGGGCCAAATCAGCAACAAAGGGCCTTATTGAAGAAGTTCTCAAGCCCGAGCATATCAACGAAGATGCAACGCTCTTACTTGGAAACGCCTTATATTTTAAAGGTACATGGAAAGACAATTTTATTCAAAGTCTCACTCAAGACAAAGATTTTTACCTACTCAATGGCGACAAGGTTTTAGTTCCCTTCATGACTGGTTGTGACAATTATACATATGGATCATTTGAAAGTTATCAAGCAGTGAAAATTCCTTATGAAAAAGGGAAGAATGACAAAAAAATGTTCTCAATGTACTTCTTCCTTCCTAATGCAAAGGATGGATTGCCAAGCTTATTGAAGAAAGTGAACTCTGTTCCAAACTTCTTTAAACAAGATTTTCATCTATGGAACGAAAACCTTGCTGCATTTTACATTCCAAAGTTCAAATTCTCATTCACCACAGAAGAAGGGTTAAACACAATGCAGGAAATGGGATTGACACTACCTTTCGAGGAGACTTGCAGGGACCTAACAGAGATTGTGGAAAATGGAGGGCCTTTATATGTGTCCATGATAATACAGAAAGCATTTTTAGAAATTGATGAGAAAGGTACTGAGGCAGCTGCTGTTACTTTTGAGTCAGAAGATGTGTTTGGATGTTGTTTGTGTCAATGTCCTCCAAAAAAATTCGTAGCTGATCATCCCTTCTTGTTCATGATTAGAGAAGAGACTACGAGGTCGCTACTTTTCACTGGGGCTGTGGTAAATCCCCTGTTAAGTGGATCTGATGAATAGTACAACCATGCACCGATTTTACCAAACGGATTTCACTTTTATTACCCTGTCAAATGTTTAGAAGTTAAACTATATATAATAATCTTTAGATGTTTGTTTTACTTTATTTTTGCCAAATCTTTTTTGGCTGAATGCCTAAATACTGTCATAGGCAGCTTTCCAGCCATGCCCCATAACCCTTGGACGTGCCTCATGGCGTTCTGGCGAGCCTTCCAACGCCTAGTGCCATAGACGACCCCGTGGTCTTGACTGCGCCAAGTGAGAAGCGCGCATGTGCCTATGTCGCCCCACTGATAGCCCTAGCCAGTGCCAAGCCGCACGCATAGACTCTGATGTTAATGACAAGGTTGCTGCCAACGGACCTGCTTCTGCTTTGCCGGAATCTAAGTCATTTCTATTGAAAATATAGAGTAGTTTTACTTCATGTATTTTCATTATGTCTCTCTAGCTTAGTTATATCAGGTCCTGTAATTTTGGTTTATTTTTTTTTTAAGTACTATTAGGGAGGATCTAGCAATAAAACTTTCTAGCAAGCAAACAATTCTCTGTACTAGTGTGTCTCTCCACCTCGACATTGTGTTGCTTTTCTGTAATAACTTTCATTAATGCAATCAAGCTTTCTTTCATTCTCAATTCTCTTTTATGTTCTCTCAATTGCTCTTGACATTGATCTTCCTGTACGGCACAGACAATCTCGTCTAGCGTACGGAGGGGACCCCAGTTAGCGGATAGTAACTACACAGACATCGGTTTCTTAGCCTTATGTCGCCCTTCTAAGGAATCTGAGGAAGGCGCCGCGTAACAGTTGGTATCAGAGCCTAGGCTCAACATGGAACGAGGGAACACATTGCCATTACCACCATTCCTGACCATGGTGAATCATGGGGACCGCATTGTGTCTCTTGAAGAGACGCTTGACGTATTACGACCCATTGTAAATACAGTGCAATGGGTGGGGCTGAGTGTTGGCCTGCTAAGAATTCACATATTCAAAAGATGAAAGTAGCATAAATGAGGATGTTGAGGTGGAAGTGCGGGCACACTAGGATGGATAAGATTAGGAATGATGATATTTGGGAGAAGGTGCACGTGGCTCCCATTGACGAGAAAATGCGGGAAGCGAGGCTTAGATGGTTCGGGCATGTACAGAGGAGAAGACAAGATGCTCCATTAAGGAGGTGTGAGTGGCTGGTTGTGAAAGGCACAAGAAGAGGTAGAGGGCGGCCTAAGAAGTATTGGAGAGAGGTGATCAGGCAGGATATGGTGAGGCTTCAGGTTTCCGAGGACATAATACTTGATAGGAAGTTGTGGAAGTCGAGTATTACGGTTGTAGGCTAGGAGGTAGTTGAGTCTTGCGTTACTTTGTGTCTTTATGAGCCTAGTCCGGTAGGGTTTTGTCTAAGATAGCTAGGGGTAATGTCATTTCTTACTATTTTCTATTTTCGACGCAGTTTCCATGTGACAAACCAAAGAGTCATCACCTATTTTCCTATTTATTTCGTTCTTCAGAGGCATTGAAAACCTCATTTTTAGTCACCTCGATTTGCGTGCGCAGTCCGGGCGCGTAGCCGAAAATCCTAAATGTGAAATTCTATGAAAAATGCTAAAATTTGGTGTTAAAATGAATAAGTTTGACTTTGGTCAATATTTTGGGTAAACGGACCCAGACCCGTAATTTGACGGTCCCGGTGTGTCCGTAGAAAAATATGGGACTAGGGCGTATGCCCGGAATCGAATTCCGAGGTCCCTGCCCAAGAAATGAATTTTTGAGTAAAATTATTTTTCTGAAATTATTAAGGAAAATTTATATGAAAATTGATTACAACGTGTTGGTATCGGGCCTTTATTTTGGTTCTGGTGCCCAGTACAAGTCTTATATGTGATTTAAGATATTTCTGTGAAGTTTGGTTAAAATCGGACGTCGTTTGACGTGTTTCGGACTATAAGTTCCAAATTTAAAAGTTTATAAAGTTGAAGAAAAACTATTGATTTTGGGGTTTGATTCAATGTTTTTGATGCTATTTTGGCAATTTGATCGCACGGTTAAGTTCGTAGGGTGTTGTTGAGTTAGGGTATATGTTTGTTTAGGAGCCCCGAGGGCTCGGGAGTGTTTCGGAGGTGTTTTGAAGTGGTTTCGGACTTAAGGGGATTGCAGGTTCTTAGTTTCAGTAGTTGCAGGTCCTTTCTTCTTCGCGTTCGCGAAGCCTTTCCCGCGTTCGCGGAGCTTCAGGTTTTTCCTTCATCGCGTTCGCGATGTTACCCTCACATTCGCATAGCGTTAATTGACCCTGGGGGACTTGGTCAAATGTTCCTCTTCCCGTTCGCATACCACCTCTCGCGAATGCGTAGCCTTGCAACTTCCTTCACCGCATTCGCGTAAGCTCCCACGCGTTCGCATAGAACAAATCCTGGACCCCCTAGCCTTTTCTCTTCGCATTCGTGTCCTTCCCATCACGAACGTGACAGTCTGTTGAGTCAACCCTTCGCGAACGCAGCTCACTTTCCGCGAACGCGAAGGGCAATTTTTGCCCAGTTATATTTAATTTTCAGAACAATGTGGTCGCGACTTATTCATAAAAACAATCAAGTTTCTTCTTCTCCAAGGTCCTTAGACATCCATTAAAGCTTCCTTTCATCAAGACCTCTTGGGTTAGTAAATCCCAACTCGTTTTCTTCATTTCCATCATTATTTATTGGATTCCTAAGCTTAAATTATGTAATTTAGGGTAGAAATTGGGGGAAATGGGTAGAACTAGGGCTTTTTACTTTTTCTTGATTTAGACCTTGTTTTGGGATCAAATTTAAGAACAAATTATATATTCGGGCTCATGGATGAATGGGGGATTTGATTTTGGTTCGAACCGCGTGTTTTGATCAAGCGGGCCCAAGGGCGATTTTGGAATTTTTGGAAAGAAAGCTTGGAAATCTATAATTAGATATTGGGTTTGATTTGTTTAGCGTATATTAATATTATGAAGTGATTATTGTATAGATTCGATTGAGTTGGAGCCGAATTCGATAGGGAAAGAGGTTGTTGTGGATTGATTTGGCCGTGGAAGTTGAGGTAAGTGTTTGGTTTAACCCTAGCTTTACAGAATAGGAGTTGAGTCTTATTTGTAACTTGATAATTGTCGAGTACGATGTATAGGCATGGTGACGAGTATCTATACATTGGTGTCTAGCATGACCGTGAGTCCTTATTTGCAGATAGTTTGGTTGTTGTTATGCCTTCCATGCTTAATTGATGACTTCTATATGTTGTAAAGATCTTTGTGAAAGAAATCGTGATCTTCGAATTTCGTGGAGCATTGGCTCGGCTTGAAAAACAAATTGTGCGGGTATATGATATAAGTAACTCCTAGGAGCTTTGGCTCAAGTGAAAATGTGAAATATGAGATGAAAAGTGAAAGAAAGAGAAGAGTTAGTGATTTATTCCCTTGCCGGGACGTTGTTGGTTATTGATGTTGTACCCTTGCTGGGTTTCTATTTGTTTGATTTTCTACCCTTGCCGGGATTTCCATTCTTGTTTTATTATTTCCTTTGCCCTTTGTTTGTGATTGTTGAATTGGGTGAGGAAGAGTGTTAAAGCACGAAGGGTGATGACGTGCATTGAATGATATTTTTGGATCGGGTTGCGCGCCGCAACAATGTTAAATGATATGGATCGGGTTGCATGCCGCAACAGTGTTATTATATATTGGGATAGGGTTGCGTGCCGCAACAATTATTGATGTAAGTGTATTTATTTGGATATTTGTTTCTTGTCCGCTGTAAATTCCAAGCTGCCCTTAGATTGTTATTCTGGATTTACTATTAATATTGTTATCTCCCCACAACATGCTCCCCCTCCCATAATGTTTACTTGTCTTATATTTTCGATTCCGATGTGTATATATAATTATACAGGTTTATGTGGTAGTCCAGTCTAGCCTCGTCACTACTTCATCTGGGTTAGGCTAGACACTTACCAGTACATGGGGCCGGTTGTGCTGATGCTACACTTTGTGCTATTTGCAAAGGTCCAAGTTTCGAGCAGCAGCAGCAGCAACATTAGTACGGGAGCGAGCCTTCAGTCCAGCGAGACCCGAGGTAGCCTTGCAGGCGTCCGCAGGCCCGGCGTCTCCCTTATTCTTTCTTTTTAGTCTGTTGCCTCCTTGTATTCGAGAAAAACAGCTTATGTGTTCTTTCAGACATTTGTATTAAGTATTTCTTAGCAGTTCGTGAGTATTGTGACACCAGTCTTGGGTAGAGGCTTATATTGACTATTTCACATTTTGATTCAGTTTCTATAATTAAGACTTTCGCTATTGTTTAATTTCGTTGTTTTTATTCTGTTGCCATGATTTGTTAAAAAGGGGCTATGATGTAAACAAAAGGTAATTAAATTTGGCTTGCCTAGCTTCTACGAGTAGGAGCCATCATGACTTCCGAGGGTGGGAAATCCGGGTCGTGACAAGTTGGTATCAGAGCACTAGGTTACATAGGTCTCACGACTCACGGACAAACTTGGTAGAGTCTGAGGGATCGGTACGGAGATGTCTGTATTTATCCCCTAGAGGCTACAGAGTTAGGAAAAGTTTCACATTTGTTCTTTCTTGTCGTGCGGTTCTATTCTCAATGCTAATTGAATTTCTACTATGTTCTTTCGCAGATGACGAGAACGCGCGCTTCCTCATCTACTGGTCAACAGTCCGAGCCCCAGACAGCTCCCGCTAGAGGCAGAGGACGAGGTCGTGCTAGAGGCTGAGTAGGGCTAGAGCTCAGCCCTGAGCAGCAGCACCAGTGGCGGAGCCTCAGGTTGACTTTGACGAGGTGGTTCCGGCCCCAACTCAGGTCGCAGAGGGGTTGATTGCTACCCCAGTTCTTCAGGACGCTCTAGTCCGATTGGTAGGCCTCATAGAGAGTGTCACCCGAGCAGGATTGCTTCCTGTAGCACCAGGCACTTCTCAGGCTGGAGGGGGGGCCCAGACTCTGGATATACGTACTCCGGAGCAGGTAGCTCCCTAGGGTCAGGCTCCAGTGGTTCAGCCAGCTATGACAGTTCAGCCGGGTGTAGTTGCTCAGATCGGCAATGGCGCGGCTATTTACGCAGATGCTTTGTGGAGGCTGGACAGGTTCACCAAGCTCTTCACTACTACATTTAGCGGTGCCTCTTTTGAGGACCCCCAGGATTTCTTTTATAGCTGCCACGAGGTTCTTCGGAACATGGGCGTTGTTGAGTCCAATGGAGTTGATTTTGCTGCATTTCTCCTATCTGGATCCGCCAAGACTTGGTGGAAGTATTTCTGTTTAGCTAGACCAGCAGGGTCGCCGTCTTTGACTTGGGATCAATTTTCAGAGTTGTTCCTGGAAAGTTTCTCCCCGTTAATCAGAGGGATGCTTATCGGAGGCAGTTTGAGCGCCTCCAGCAGGGTTCTATGACGATCAGTTAGTATGAGACCAGGTTTATTGATCTAGCTCGCCATGCTCTTGTCATACTTCCCACTAGAGAGAGAGGGTGAGGAGATTTATTGATGGTTTAGGGTAGAAATTGGGGGAAATGGGTAATTTAGGGTAGAAATTGGGGGAAATGGGTAGAACTAGGGCTTTTTACTTTTTCTTGATTTAGACCTTGTTTTAGGATCGAATTTAAGAACAAATTATATATTCGGGCTCATGGATGAATGGGGGATTTGATTTTGGTTCGAACCGCGTGTTTTGACCAAGCGAGCCCAGGGGCAATTTTGGAATTTTTGGAAAGAAAGCTTGGAAATCTGTAATTAGATATTGGGTTTGATTTGTTTAGCATATATTAATATTATGAAGTGATAATTGTATAGATTCGATTGAGTTGGAGCCGAATTCGATAGGGAAAGCGGTTGTTGTGGATTGATTTGGCCGTGGAAGTTGAGGTAAGTCTTTGGTTTAATCCTAGCTTGACAGAATAGGAGTTGAGTCTTATTTGTAACTTGCTAATTGTCGAGTACGATGTATGGGCATGGTGACGAGTATCTATACATTGGTGTCTAGCATGACCGTGAGTCCTTATTTGTAGATAGTTTGGTTGTTGTTATGCCTTCCATGCTTAATTGATGACCTCTATATGTTGTAAAGACCTTTGTGAAAGAAATCGTGATCTTGGAACTTCGTGGAGCATTGGCTCGGCATGAAATACAAAATTGTGCAGGTATATGAGATAAGTAACTCCTAGGAGCTTTGGCTCAAGTGAAAATGTGAAATATGAGATGAAAAGTGAAAGAAAGAGAAGAGTTAGTGATTTATTCCCTTGCCGGGACGTTGTTGGTTATTGAAGTTATACCCTTGCTGGGTTTTTATTTGTTTGATTTTGTACCCTTGCCGGGATTTCCATTCTCGTTTTATTATTTCCCTTGCCCATATTTGTGATTGTTGAATTGGGTGAGGAAGAGTGTTAAAGCACGAAGGGTGATGACGTGCATTGAATGATATTTGTGGATCGGGTTGCGCGCCACAACAATGTTAAATGATATGGATCGGGTTGCATGCCGCAACAGTGTTGTTTGTATTGGGATCGGGTTGCGGCCGCAACAATTATTGATATAAGTGTATTTATTTGGGTATTTCTTTCTTGTCCGCTGTAAATTCCAAGCAACATTTAGATTATTATTCTAGATTTACTATTAATATTTTTATCTCCCCACAGCATGCTCCCCCTCCCATAATGTTTACTTGTCTTTTTTTTTTATTCCGCTGTATATATATAATTATACAGGTTTATGTGGTATTCCAGTCTAGCCTCGTCACTACTTCATCAGGGTTAGGCTAGACACTTACCAGCACATGGGGTCGGTTGTTTTGATGCTACACTCTGTGCTATTTGCACAGGTCCAGGTTTCGAGCAGCAACAACATCAACATTAGTACGGGAGCGGGCCTTCAGTCCAGCGAGACCCGAGGTAGCCTTGCAGGCGTCCGCAGGCCCGGTGTCTCCCTTATTCTTTCTTTTTAGTCTGTTTCCTCCTTGTATTCAAGAAAAACAGCTTATGTGTCCTTTCAGACATTTGTATTAAGTATTTCTTAGATGTTCGTGAGTATTTTCATACCAGTCTTTGGTAGAGGCTTATATTGACTATTCTGCATTTTGATTCAGTTTCTATAATTAAGACTTCCGCTACTTTTTAATTTCGTTGTTTTTATATTGTTGCCATGATTTGTTAAAAAGGTCCAATGATGTAAACAAAGGGTAATTAAATTTGGCTTGCCTAGCTTCTACGAGTAGGCGCCATCACAACTTCCGAGGGTGGGAAATCCGGGTCGTGACAAGTTGGTATCAGAGCACTAGGTTACATAGGTCTCACGACTCATGGACAAACTTGGTAGAGTCTGAGGGATCGGTATGGAGACGTCTGTATTTATCCCCTAGAGGCTACAGAGTTAAGAAAAGTTTCACATTTGTTCTTTCTTGTCATGCGGTTCTGTTCTCAATGCTAATTGAATTTCTACTCTGTTCTTTCGCAGATAACGAAAACGCGCGCTTCCTCATCTACTGGTCAACAGTCCGAGCCCCAGGCAGCTCCCGCTAGGGGTAGAGGACGAGGTCGTGCTAGAGGCCGAGTAGGGGCAGAGCTCAGCCCTGAGCAGCAGCACCAGTGGTAGAGCCTCAAGTTGACTTTGACGAGGAGGTTCCGGCCCCAGCCGCAGCAGTTTCAGTAGGCCCATCTTAGGTCGCAGAGGGGTTGATTGCTACCCCAGTTCTTCAGGACGCTCTAGTCCGATTGGTAGGCCTTATGGAGAGTGTCACCCGAGCAGGATTGCTTCCTGTTGCACCAGCCACTTCTCAGGCTGGAGGGGGAGCCCAGACTCCGGCTGTACGTACTCTGGAGCAGGTAGGTCCCTAGGGTCTGGCTCCAGTGGTTCAGCCAGCTATGGCAGTTCAGTCGGGGTTAGTTGCTCTGACCGGCAATGGCGCGGCTATGTCCGCAGATGCTTTGTGGAGGTTGGACAGGTTCACCAAGCTCTTCACTACTACATTTAGCGGTGCTTCTTTTGAGGACCCCCAGGATTTCTTATATAGCTGCCACGAGGTTCTTCGGAACATGGGCATTGTTGAGTCCAATGGAGTTAATTTTGCTGCATTTCTCTTATCTGGATCCGCCAAGACTTGGTGGAAGGATTTCTGTTTAGCTAGACTAGCAGGGTCGCCGTCTTTGACTTGGGATCAGTTTTCAGAGTTGTTCCTGGAAAGTTTCTCCCCGTTACTCAGAGGGATGCTTATCGGAGGCAGTTTGAGCGCCTCCAGCAAGGTTCTATGACAGTTAGTTAGTATGAGACCAGGTTCATTGATCTAGCTCGCCATGATCTTGTCATACTTCCCACTGAGAGAGAGAGGGTGAGGAGATTTATTTATGATTTGATTCAGCCAATTCGTCTCTAGATGGCTAGGGAGACTGGTAGTGAGATCAGCTTTCAGGAGGCGGCCAACGTAGCCCGCAGAGTTGAGATGGTTCTATCACAGGGAGGTGGTCACGGGGAGAAAAGACAGTCCGTCATTCCGGCAGATTCAGTGGTACCTCGTCGTGAGGTAGAGATTCATATGGTAGAGGCCATCCACCTAGTCCCTTTCAGTCACCTCTTCAGGTTTCTCACGGTACATCAGGTGGTCGTGGTTCTCAGGCATACTATTCCGATCAACAGTCATTCAGTGCACCGCCAGCTCCTATCAGCACGCCTCCACTTTGTATTTTCGTGGAGGTCATTCAGGTCGCCAGGGCCAGCCACAGTTTCCTCATCCACAGCGTTCGGAGGGATGTTATGAGTGTGGTGAGTATGGTCATATAAGGAGGGCTTGCCCGAGATTGAGGGGTACTCAGTCGCAACAGCAGGGTCCCCGTCATATGATTCAGGCACCAGATGCTCCACATCCAGCTAAAGGCAGGAGTAGAGGTTCTAGAGCGGAGGTAGAGGTCATAGAGGTAGAGCTCAGACCAGTAGGGGCGGAGGTCAGCTAGCAGCAGATCGACCTAGGGATACAGGTTAGGGTAGAAGGGCCCAGCCCCGTTGTTATGGTCTTCAAGCCAGGCCCGAGGCTGAGGCTTTAGATACAGTCATCACAGGTACAGTTCTGGTTTGTGATCGAGGATCGAGATGTTTCGATACTATTTGATCCAGGGTCTACGTATCCATATGTTTCATCTTATTTCGCACCATGCTTGGTCATGCCTAGTGATGCTTTGGGTATTCCTGTATATGTGTCTACACCGGTGGGTGACTCTATCGTGGTCGACCGAGTCCATCATTCGTGTGTTGTAGTGATTGGGGGTCTGGAGACCCGTGTAGACTTGTTGCTCTTAGATATGGTTGACTTCGATATCATATTGGGTATGGATTGGTGATCGCCCTATTATGCTATCTTGGACTGCCATGCCAAGACTGTGACCTTGGCACTGCCGGATATGCCTCGTTTAGAGTGGAAAGGCACTCCAGGTTATTCTACCCGCAACATTATTTCGTACGTGAAGGCTAGACGCATGGTCGAGAAGGGGTGTTTGGCCTATTTGGCCTATGTTTGTGATTCCAGTACTGAGGTTCCTCCTATAGATTCGGTGCCTATTTTTCGAGAGTTTCCAGATGTTTTCCCTTCAGACTTGCCGGGTATGCCACCTTATAGGGATATTAATTTCTGTATTGATTTGGCTCCGGGCACCCAGCCCATTTCTATCCCGCCATATCGTATGGCCCTGCCGGAGCTAAAGGAGTTAAAGGACCATTTGCAGGATTTACTAGAGAAGGGTTTCATTAGACCTATTGTTTCACCTTGGGGCGCGCGAATGTTATTTGTCAAGAAGAAGGATGGATCGATGAGGATGTGCATAGATTACCGACAATTGAATAAAGTAACGATTAAGAATAAGTATCCACTACCAAGAATTAATGATTTGTTCGACCAACTTCGGGGTGCCAGGGTATTCTACAAGATTGACTTGCGATCTGGCTACCATCAGTTGAGGATTAGGGCATCCGATATCCCTAAGACATCTTTTCGCACTCGATATGGATATTATGAGTTCTTGGTCATGTCATTTGGGTTGACTAATGCCCCAGCAGCATTTATGGAGTTGATGAACTGAGTGTTCAGGCCATATTTGGACATGTTCGTGATAGTCTTCATTGATGATATTTTGGTATACTCCCGTAGCCAGGAAGAGCTCGAGCAGCACCTTAGAGTGGTTCTTCAAACTCTGAGGGATAGTCAGTTATATGCCAAGTTCTCCAAGTGCAAGTTCTGGCTGATTTTAGTGCATTTATGGGTCACGTTGTATCAGCAGAGGGTATTCAGGTGGACCCGAAGAAGATTTAGGCAATCAAGAACTAGCCAAGACCAGCATCAACTACAGAGATTCGGAGTTTCTTGGGGTTGGTAGGCTACTACCATCGGCTTGTGGAGGGGTTTTCATCTATTGCAGCCTCGATAACCAGGTTAACCCAGAAGGGTGCCCAATTCTGGTGGTCGGACGAGTGTGAGGTGAGCTTTCAGAAGCTCAATACATCTCTGACTACGGCACCGGTGTTGGTTTTGCCCACGGGATCAGGGCCTTATACAATCTATTGTGATGCTTCCCGTATTGGGCTTGGTGCAGTGTTGATGCAGGATGGCAAGGTTATTGCCTATGCTTCGAGGTTGTTGAAGATTCATGAGAAGAACTATCCGGTGCATGATTTATAGTTGGCAGCTGTTGTTCACGCCTTGAAGATTTGGAGGCACTATTTGTATGGCGTGGCATGTGAGGTGTTCACTGATCACAAGATCCTTCAGTACCTGTTCAAGCAAAAGGAGTTGAATTTGAGGCAGATGAGGTGGTTGGAGTTGTTGAAAGACTATGATGTCACCATTATATATCATTCGGGGCCAATGTGGTGGCCGAAGCTTTGAGTAGGAAGTCAGCCAGTATGGGCAATCTTGTGTATATTCCAGTCAGTTAGAGGTCGCTTGCTTTGGATGTTCAGGCCTTAGCCAATCAGTTCGTGAGGTTTGACGTTTCTGAGCCCAGTCGTGTGTCTGCTTGCACGGTCGCTCGTTCTTCATTATTGGAGCGTATCCGTGATCGGCAGTTTGATGATCCCCATTTGTGCGTCCTTAGAGACACGGTGCAGCGTGGAGGTTCCCAGCAGGTTACCTTAGGTGATGATGGAGTTTTGAGATTGCAGGGCCGAGTATGTGTGCCTAATATGAACGGACTTTAAGAGTTGATATTGGAGGAGGCTCATAGTTCCCAGTACTCTATTCATCCACGCGCCGCGAAGATGTATCAGTATTTGCGGCAGCATTATTGGTGGTGTGGAATGAAGAAGGATATTGTAGCATATGTGGCTCGTTGTTTGAACTGTCAGTAGGTTAAGTACGAGCATCCGAGGCCTGGTGGTTTATTTCAGAGGATTGAGCTTCCCGAGTGGAAGTAGGAGAGGATAACTATGGACTTTGTTACCGGACTTCAGTTGACTCGAAAAAATTTCGATGCATTTTGGGTCATTGTGGATAGGCTAACCAAGTCAACACATTTTATTCCTGTGGCAGTCTCCTATTCATCTGAGAGATTAGCTGAGATTTATATCCGGGAGATTGTTCGCCTTCATGGTATGCCGGCATCTATCATTTCGGACCGGGGTACGCAGTTTACCTCGCGCTTCTGGAGAGCAGTTCAGTGAGAGTTGGGCACACGGGTTGAGTTGAGCACAACATTTCATCCCCAGACGGACGGTCAGTCCGAGCGGACTATTCAGATTTTTGGAGGATATGCTTCGAGCTTGTGTTATTGACTTTGGAGGTTCGCGGGATCAGTTCTTGACTTTAGCGGAGTTTGCCTACAACAACAGCTACCAGTCGAGCATCCAGATGGCTCCTTATGAGGCCTTATATGGTAGGCGGTGTCGGTCTCCGGTTGGATGGTTTGAGCAGGGAGAGGCTCGGTTGATAGGTACGGATTTGGTTCAGGAGGCCTTGGACAAGGTCAAGATCATTCAAGATAGGCTTCGTTCAGCTCAGTCCAGGAAAAAGAGCTATGCAGATTGTAAGGTTCGAGATGTAACTTTCATGGTTGGTGANGGCTCCTTATGAGGCCTTATATGGTAGGCGGTGTCGGTCTCCGGTTGGATGGTTTGAGCAGGGAGAGGCTCGGTTGATAGGTACGGATTTGGTTCAGGAGGCCTTGGACAAGGTCAAGATCATTCAAGATAGGCTTCGTTCGGCTCAGTCCAGGAAAAAGAGCTATGCATATCATAAGGTTTGAGATGTGGCTTTCATGGTTGGTGAGCGAGTATTGCTCCGAGTGTCGCCTATGAAGGGCGTGAAGAGATTTGGGAAGAAGGGCAAGCTTAGCCCTAGATTCATTGGTCCGTTTGAGATTCTTAATCGAGTGGGAGATGTGGCTTATAGAGTTGCATTGCCGCCTAGCTTATCACCCGTGCATCCAGTTTTTCATGTTTCCATGCTTTGGAGATATCACGGAGATCCAGCACACGTGTTAGATTTCAGCACTATCCAGTTGAACAAAGACTTGTCTTATGAGGAGGAGCCGATAGCTATTCTAGACTGGCAGGTTTGTCAGTTGAGATCCAAGAATTTTCCTTCTAATCGTGTTCAGTGGAGAGGTCAGCCTCCTGAGGCATCGACCTGGGAGTCCGAGTCTGATATGCGGAGCCGCTATCCCCACCTTTTCCCCGACTCAGGTACTTCTTTCTTTTGTCCGTTCGAGGATGAACGGTTGTTTTAGAGGTGGAAAATGTGAAGACCCAAAGAGTCATCACCTATTTTTCTATTTATTCCGTGCTTCAGAGGCCTTGAAAACCTCATTTTTAGTCACCTTGATTTGCGTGCGCAGTCCGACGCATAGCCGAAAAGCCTAAATGTGAAATTCTGCGAAAAATGCTAAAATTTGGTATTAAAATGAATAAGTTTGACTTTGGGCAATATTTTGGGTAAACGGACTCGTACCCGTGATTTGACGGTCTCGGAGGGTCCGTAGAAAAATATAGGACTCGGGCGTATGCTCGGAATCAAATTCCGAGGTCCCAATCCCAAGAAATGAATTTTTGAGTAAAATTGTTTTTCTAAAATTATTAAAGAAAATTTATATGAAAATCGATTAGAACGTGTTGGTATCGGGCCCGTATTTTGGTTTTGGCGCCCGGTATAGGTCTTATATATGATTTAAGATATTTTTGTGAAGTTTGGTTGAAATCGGACGTTGTTTAATGTGTTTCGGACTATAAGTTCCAAATTTTAAAGTTTATGAAGTTGAAGAAAAACTATTGATTTTGGGGTTTGATTCATTGTTTTTGATGTTATTTTGGCGATTTGATTGCACGGTTAAGTTCGTAGGGTGTTGTTGAGTTAGTGTATGTGTTTGGTTAGGAGACGCGAGGGCTCGGGAGTGTTTCGGAGGTGTTTTGGAGAGGTTTCAGACCTAAGGAGATTGCAGGTTTTTAGTTTCAGCAGTTGCAGGTCCTTTCTTCTTCGCGTTCGCGAAGCCTTTCCCCTGTTCTCGGAGCTTCAGTTTTTTCCTTCATCTCGTTCGCGATATTATCCTCGCGTTCGGACAGCATTAATTGGCCCTGGGGGACTTGGTCAAATGTTCCTCTCCGCGTTCGCATTCCACCTCTCGCGAATGCGTAGCCTTGCAACTTTCGCATAGAACAAATCATGGACCCCCCAGCCTTTTCTCTTTGCGTTCGAGTCCTTCCCAGAGCGAACGCGATGGTCTGTTGAGTCAACCCTTCGTGAACGCGACTCTCTTTCCGCGAACGAGAAGGGCAATTTTTGCCCAGTTATATTTAATTTTCAGGACAGTATAGTCACGACTTATTCATTAAAACAATCGAGTTTCTTCTTCTACAAGGTCCTTAGGCATCCATTGAAGCTTCCTTTTATCGAGACCTCATGTGTTAGTAAATCCCAACTCGTTTTCTTTATTTTCCATCATTATTTATTGGATTCCTAAGCTTAAATCATGTAATTTAGGGTAGAAATTAGGGGAAATGGGTAGAACTAGGGCTTTTTACTTTTTCTTAATTTAGACCTCGTTTTGGGGTCGAATTTGAGAACAAATTATTTATTCGAGCTCGGGAATGAATGGGCTATTTTTGAATTTTTGGAAAAAATGCTTGGAAATCTATAATTAGACATTGGGTTTGATTTGTTTAGCATATATTAATATTATGAAGTCATTATTGTATAGATTCGATTGAGTTGGAGCCGAATTCGAGAGGGAAAGCGGTTGTTGTGGATTGATTTGGCCGTGGGAGTTGAGGTAAGTGATTGGTTTAACCCTATCTTGAGGGAATAGGAGTTGAGTCTTATTTGTAACTTGCTAATTGTCGAGTACGATGTATAGGCATGGTGATAAGTATCTATACATTGGTGTCTAGCATGATCGTGAGTCCTTATTTGCAAATAGTTTGGTTGTTGTTATGCCTTCCATGCTTAATTGATGACTTCTATAAGTTGTAAAGACCTTGTGAAAGAAATCGTGATCTTGGAACTTGGTAGAGCATTGGCTCGGCTTGAAATACAAATTGTGCAGGTATATGAGATAAGTAACTCCTTGGAGCTTTAGCTCAAGTGATAATGTGCAATATGAGATGAAAAGTGAAAGAAAGAGAAGAGTTAGTGATTTATTCCCTTGCCGGGACGTTGTTGGTTATTGATGTTGTACCCTTGCCGGGTTTTTATTTGTTTGATTTTGTACCCTTGTCGGGACTTCCATTCTTGTTTTATTATTTCCCTTGCCCTTGTTTGTGATTGTTGAATTGGGTGAGGAAGAGTGTTAAATCACGAAGAGTGATGCCGTGCATTGAATGATATTTGTAGACCGGGTTGCGCGCCGCAATAATGTTAAATGATATGGATCGGGTTGCACACCACAACAATGATATTTATGGATTGGGTTGCACGCTGCAACAATGTTATTATATATTGGGATCGGGTTGTGCACCGCAAAAATTATTGATACAAGTGTGTTTATTTGGGTATTTGTTTCTTGTCCGTTGTAAATTCCAAGCTGACCTTAGATTGTTATTCTGGATTTACTATTAATATTGCTATCTCCCCACAGCATGCTCCCCCTCCCATAATGTTTACTTGTCTTGCATTTTCGATTCCGCTGTATATATATAATTGTACATGTTTATGTGGTAGTCCAGTCTAGCCTCGTCACTACTTCGCCGGGGTTAGGCTAGACACTTACCAACACATGGGGTCGGTTGTGCTGATGCTACACTCTGTGCTATTTGCACAGGTCAAGGTTTCGAGCAGGAGCATTAGCACGGGAGCAGGCCTTCAGTCCAGCGAGACCCGAGGTAGCCTTGCAGGCGTCCGTAGGCCCGGTGTCTCCCTTATTCTCTCTTTTTAGTCTGTTGCCTCCTTGTATTCGAGACAAACAGCTTATGTGTTCTTTTAGACATTTGTCTTTAGTATTTCATAGCAATTCGTGAGTATTGTGACACCAGTCTTGGGTAGAGGCATATATTGACTATTCCGCATTTTGATTCAGTTTCTATAATTAAGACTTCTGCTACTATTTAATTTAGTTATTTTTATATTGTTTCCATGAATTGCTAAAAAGGGGATATGATGTAAATGAAAGGTAATTAAATTTGGCTTGCCTAGCTTCTACAAGTATGCGCCATCACGACTCCCGAGGGTGGGAAATCTTGGTCGTGGCATTCCACTTACAATACATCGTTTTTGCTTTGCATTTTTCTTCTGCATTTTATATTCCTATTTTTCCTATGATCTTCGTGATGAATCTAATATTTTTTCTTTTTGTCTTTTTATTATCTTGACTCGAGGGTCTTTCGAAAACAGCCTCTCTACCCCTTCGGGGTAGGGGTAACGTCTGCGTACATACTACCCTCCCCAGACCCCACTTATGGGATTCTACTGGGTTGTTGTTGTTGTTATTGTTGTTGTTGTTGTAAATAAAGTGCATGATCTAAGAACCAACCTAGTACAAAGGTTGGATGACCTGTACCGCAGGATGCGGTAGGCCGAAGGTGATATTACGAACATTAGTCGCGACTTTGAGGCTAGAAAAACGATACCTACAGAGGTAGCCAAAATTTTTGGCAAATTCGACGTCCTCCAACAGGAGTGTACTGAGGATTTAGCCTATAGGGAACAAGAGGCAGACAAAGTGACTGCCATGTAGAAAACTACATACAACTTGAAAAGCCAGCTCAATGTTATCAATGTTCCACTACAACGCATACTTTGGGAAGGCGGAAACTAGATCGGGGGTGCTCATGTGAACCTTTCCCCTATGCCACAAAAGCTAAAGATTCCTAAGCCAAAACCATAAAATGGGGCTCGGAGTGCCAAAGAAGTGGAGAACTTCATCTTCGACCTCGAACAGTACTTCGATGTCGTGGGGGAGTTAGAAGAAGAAAAAAGGTAGCAACTGCTGCCATGTATCTTTAGGGTGATGCTAAACTCTGGTGGCGGGTAAAATACCAAGACATCAAGGCCGTGAAGATACTTCCAAGACATGGGTAGAACTGAAGGCAGCCACACGCTTATAGTTCTTCCCCAAAAATATTGAGTACAATGCATGGAGAAAGCTACGGGAGCTCCGCCAGACCAAGTCAGCATGGGATTACGTGCGAAAATTCTCTGCGCTCGTGCTAAACATACGATATATGGGGGATAAAGAAAAACTCTTCACATTCCTAAAAGGTTTGAAACCTTATGCCCGTATGGAGCTGCAAAGACAAAGGTAGACATTTTACCCTAGGCGATCCAACCAACAGAATGCCTTGGGGACTATCAACTGGGAGCTCGGAAGGATAGGCCCCAGCCGCCTATCCGAGGGGGATACAAAGGGATCCATCCTGGCAATGGTGGCCCTAGCAGAAGTGGAGGAGATCGGAATGCAACCAAATCTAAGGCACCTTCCTCAATCGGCAATAGTGTTGCATCTAACAACAACGATTGGGCGAGAAATCCCCCTTCAGAATGTCATCATTGTGGCGGGCCAAGTTAGAATAATAAATGCTCACATGCGTAGATGAGCACCCACAAAATGTTTGATAATGGGACGGATGGCGACATATACGATGCTGAACTAGTAGGTGCCTTCAACGCACTTGTTTGTTCTATTTCTGAGACCATAGCGGGAACTACTGGTGGTATCTGTAAGAAGAAAAACCCTTGCCCGACCACAAAGAAAGCGGATAAGGGGCCTCCTCTTAACCAAGAGAAGACCTTGATGTTCGTCGAGATAAAAGTTAATGGCAAGCCTATTCGGGCGATGATAGATACGGGCGCTACTCATAACTACTTAGCCACAACTCAAGTAGAGCACCTTGGTCTAGTTGTGGGAAAGGCCAGAGTCCATATCAAGGCTATCAACTCACCGCCTCAGCCAATGGGTGGAATAGCGAAAGAAGTGCCACTGAAGCTTGATCCTTATGAAGGAAAATTCAACTTGTGTGTGGTGATCATAGATGAATGCGAGCTAATAGTTGGGTTGTAATTTATGCGTCAAACCAACACCATTCATGTCCTTTATGTCGATATTCTACTCATGATGGGAGCAAATGGGACCAAGCCCTGCATTATCCCATGCACAACCATAAAGATGGCTGCTGAGAACATCTCGGCCTTGCAGTTGAAGAAGGGAGTCAAAAGACATGCTAAGGTGAAACAAGTTTCTTTGATATAGTGAATGAAGTCCCACTTAACAACATACTGTAGTTGCCTTTCACTCACCAGACTCTTCTTTTTCTAGAAAAAAAATACAAAAACCCTACTTTTCTGCCATCATATAGAGATTAAGGTGTTTTCTAGAAAAAAAAAAGATGCCCAGCATTCTTGATGCTTCATAACATGACAGCATTCCCTTATGATGTCCCAATACTCTTGATATTGAAAGAGAAAGGAGTCTTGTTCTATTGAAATCATGGGAATAGATGTTAGGTAATAGTGGAGGCAGTGGTGGCATGTAAAAAGAAAGCAAGGTTGTAGTGGCAATGATGGGGATGGTGGTGAGAATGGTGGCCAGGAGAGAGGAGAGAGAAGGGGAAGAAGCCAGGGAAGAAAAAGAATCAAGAAAATATACCTTTCAGGCGCTTGAAGTAAGTATAATACAAACAGGAGTATTAAATATAATTATGTCATAATTACCAGCATAAATGCTATTATTTGTTGTGTCCCATGTCGGCCACTAAGGGAAGGCCTCTCTATATGGTCTTAGGTAATATTCACCTCATGAGCTAATTTTTGGAGTTGATTTAAACTCAAGGTCTATGCATCATGGTATCAAATCCTGGGCCATTCCAATTCATTTACCTCATGTTCATATTGTAGACATCCCTAATAGTTCTAATAGAAAGAGTTCCTATTTTGTCTGCAACTATGACATGCAAACAAGGGAAGAACTAGTCGACATTCAAATGATTAAAAACTTGCAGCCTTGTGATCAGTGATAATAATAATAATAATAATATTAATTTCTTTTGAGTCAAAAGATACTTGTAACAGGAAAATATTATGTTGAACATCATTCGAAGACCATACACTAAAGTTGCATGGTTTGTTAATGTAATAGTAGCATGATGTATGTTGTTGTATAGGGAAAAACTGATTCATACTAAATACTTGAGTATAAAGCGACACAAGGAATCGGAGACTGACGGAAAATGAGGCAAGTGGAAACCAAGACCGAGGACAGCATCTTCGGTTGGAACCGAGCATACCCCAAAAGGAATATTGAGAACGAGGACAAACGAATATTTACCACCCGATGACATTCAATGAAGAATATTCCTCAGTATTAAATACACAATCTATTATAGAGAATTTTGGCATTCATAGTTTGTTGTTACACATTCATCAATGGCCCTCATAATTGTCATTTAAGATTGGCTTGATCCTAGGACCTTGTTCCCTAGGAGTAGCTATAAATAGTGACTTCAACAACCATTATAAGACATGAAAATCCTGACAAACTGGTGCTACACATTATTCTAAGCTCAATAATACTTTATTTTCAGTCTGTTGATATTCTTATTGCTGTCTTCAGAAGCCTTGCTCCCCAAACCAAATTGTTGCTCTCTAATCTCGATTTCAACGCTAAGTCTTACTTTTTATTTAATTTATTTATCATTTTAGGATCAAATTGATTCGCTTGTCTATAAACCATGTTATAAATTTAATTGTACCGTTTTTGGGTAAATCGTTTGGCGCCCACCGTGAGGCTTAGACAGTTGTGTAATTGAATTGATCCTTGCATATATTACTAATCTGTTTGATTCTTTGTTTCTTAGCAAAAAATCATAAAAGATGGTAGATACATTGTCAACATCACACACAATATTGAGGCTCAAGGAATCCTCCTTAACATGAGGATTCGATTAGTGACACCCGCAACGAGGAGCATGTTGCCACGTCGGCCTATAGCGGGAAATAACCACGACATGTACGTGAGATGACTCCTGATGATGTCAAAGACAAGCACATTACAAAAACGGTAAAGATATTAAGAGAACAACAAAAGGCTATTATGTGCCATCTCTAGCAACAAATCAAGGCCATGATAGAGTTGATGCAAGCGTTGTCAGGTGCTTCCAACAACGCGAATGGAAGAGGCCTACTTCCTCCCGGTGCTCCCGCAAATCAAACAACACTAAGGGTTTATAACAACACCCTAAGGGGTGAGGTTAGCTTCGAATGGGCCGAGGATAACGGTAGCGGATCTAGTAACAACAACAGGAATGATCCATTTAAAACTGAGCTCATACGGTTTATGAGGGAAATAAATGCCCGAATGGACCAAGTTTCGGGTGCACCTCCAGTATTGAAAGGATCGAACTCAACGAAATACACCCAGTTGTCGTTCAAACCGAGCGCGGCACCGGAGTTAATCCCAAAATAGTTCAAAATCCATATGTACCAAAATATGATGGGACTTCGGATCCTCAGGAGCACATCACCACCCACACAACGGCGGTGAAAGGAAACAACCTAGCTCCGCACGAGATTGAGTTAGTTCTATTGAAGAAGTTTAGGGAAACCCTCACGAAAGGGACACTGACATGGTATTCAATTTTACCCGAGCACTCAATATATTCCTTTGAGATGCTCATAGATTCTTTCATCAAGTCCCATGCCGAGGCCAGGAATGTACAGGCCCAAAAGGCCGACATATTCAAGATTGCGCAAAGAAAGTCTGAATTACTGCTAGAGTTGGTGACCAGGTTTGAGATGGAAAGGATGTTGCTACCGCCCATGCTAGATGAATGGGTGGCCAAGGAATTTACTAAGGGGCTGAACTCGAGGAGCTCTGATGCTTCTTGGAAATTGAAAGAAAGCTTGCTCGAGTTCTAGGAAACTACATAGGCAAATGTCCAACCCGCTACAAATCAAAGATAAGAATAGAAAATGACCATCTCAGTTTCCCGGCATCAACCAAGGGCCTGGATAGAGAGAACACAGATAAGTTGAAGAATGAATTTGACGTAGATTGACGATCTTCTAAGGGTCAGTTTTTAACCTATGAAAAATCCGAAGGATGAAACAGAGGTTTCCGGTCGACGTACACGTTCGCTATTGATAGGAGAATGACCGTGGCCGGAATAACAGTTCATTGCAGGATAAAGAAATAATAGGCTCCTGGGATTCCACCTAACCCAGACTATCTGAGTATAGTTTCAATATCAGCATGGTGGAGCTGGTTTCAGCAGTGAGGAACATTAAGGAAGCACGGTTCCTGAGTTCGAGGAGATATGATCCGAGTTAGAGGGATCCTAATCTATGGTGTGAGTACCAAGGGGATAACGGCCACCGAACTAGGGACTCCCGACATCTACATGAGGAGGTGGCAACATTGTTGAAAAACAACCATCTCAAATAAGTCTTAAGCGACCGGGCAAAAAATAATTACAACCACAACCAGGATAACGCATAACCGCGAAGATAGGAGAAAATACTACTCGACTAATAATCAACATGATTTTCGGGGGGAACGAGATTAATGGTGTAACCTTTACAGCAGCAAAAAGACAAAGGTATCGATGACTCATGGAAAAAAACTCTAGGAAGTCGCCGATGGCGATATCCCCTTCACAGAGGAGGATGCCGATGGACTCCCACTACCGCATAAAGATGCCTTGGTAATTTCTCTTAATGTTTTAGATTTTAAAACTAAACGTATTTTTGTAGATCCAGGAAGTTCAGCCAATATCATTTAATAGAGAGTACTGGAACAAGCCAACAAAGCAAGTGTGACAACCCGAGGGGAGATCCTACTGCCCATAAACACCGAAGGAGTCATGAAGACTACCTTGTTTGAAGTAGTATATAGCGACATGGGCTACAACATTATTCTTGGCAGACCTTGGCTATACGAGATGAAGGTTGTGCCATCAACATACCATCAACTTCTGAAATTCCCAACTCCAGGGGAAACTAAACAAATAAGAGGAGATCAACTAGCGACAAGAAAGATGAACGCGATCTCGTTTTCTTGCAGTAAAGGGAAGGAACATACGGCATAACAATTACATGAACCGACACCCGCTCCTAAGCCAAACAAAGTCGACAAAGGGGAAGAGCCATCGGAATCCTATTAGGTAACAAGGAATTTTCGAATACCGAAAAAAACGAACGCAACCAAATCCATAGTGGAAGAACTAGAACAAGTTACATTGTTTGAGTAAGCTTTTAGAGAGGAAGTTCCACTTGGGGACAGGATTAAATCTCGAGCTCGGGTCAGGATTTATAGAACTTCTTAAAATTAATATTGATTGTTTTGTATGGTCGCATACGGATATGATAGGTATTATGCTAGAGGAGGCTATGCACAAGCTAAGCCTAGACCCGAACATCCCTTCGATAAGGCAGAAGAAGCGCCGGATTGCCGAGGTCAGAAACAGGTTTGTCAAAGAATAGGTAACTTGATTGATTAATATCAATTCAATCCGGGAGGTAAGGTATCGCGACTGGCTGGCTAATATAGTGGCAGTTCCAAAAGAGAATAATAAGTTTCGCATGTGCGTCGATTATAAAGATCTGAATATGGCGTGCCAAAGACTCGTTCCTATTGCCAAACATTGATCAGGTGATTGATGCAACGGCCGGGCATGAGTTGATGAGTTTCCTCAAAGCCTATTCTGGGTACAACAAAATTAAAATTACCCGGAGGATCAGGAAAAAACTTCATTCATGACGAACTTTGGCATATATTGCTACAATGTGATGCCTTTCAGGCTTAAAAATGCCGGAGCCACTTATCAGAGGCTCGTGAACGAAACGTTCGAAAAGAAAATAGGGAAAAAAATGGAAGTTCACATATATGATATATTGGTTAAGTATTTGAATGGAGGTGACAATTTGAAACAAACTCAAGAAACTTTTGACATTGTAAGGAAGCATAACATGAAGTTTAACCCTGAAAAGTATGCATTCAGAGTCAGCTCTAGTAAATGTTTTGGTTTCTTGGTGTCACAAAGGGGGATAGAAGTCAATTCTAATAAAATTAAATCCATCAAGGACATTCCCGACCAGCTGACAAATGCGAAAGAAATCCAAAGATTAACTTAAAGATTGGCTGCTCTAAGCATGTTTATTTCCCGGTCTTCGAAAAAAGGCCATCACTTCTTTCCACTTTCGAAGAAGAAAAATAACTTTGAATGGACTCCAAAACGCCATAAGGCCCTAAAAGACTTGAAAAGGTATTTATCAAGCCCTCTGTTACTATCGAAATAGGAGGAAGGCGAAAAGTTGCTAATTTACTTAGCAGTCTCGGAGGTAGCAATAAGTGTTGTTCTAGTTCGGGAAGATGAAGGACTTGAACTGGTCCAGGACTAGACACCGAGGTTATTGAAATCAAATGTGATTCCCAACTGGTAGTAAATATGGTATAGAGGGTCTTCGACATCAAAGAGAAAATCATACAACTATATGTGGTGAACGTCCAGACTCTACTCGCATGATTTAGGGAATTGTCAATCACCCATATACCGAGAGAAGAAAGCACAGAAGTAGATGCACTAGCCAATCTGTGCTCATCCATAGAAATTAAGAGATCAGATTATGGTACGGTTGTACAGCTTATGCATTCGGTACTAGATGTAGATGGTTATTATGAAGTAAATGCTACCAACTTAGTCTGGGACTAGAGAAATGAAATCATAGACTACCTTGATTACGGCAAACTGCCCAAAGACCTGAAGACAACCTGTGCATTCTGCACCAAAGAATCTCGCTACAGCTTCTAGTAAGGCCAGTTGTATAGAAAGTTGTTCCAAGGCCCGTTGCCCCGATGCTTAAGAGCCTTCGAGGCCAATTATGTCATGAGAGAAGTTCACAAAGGAGTCTTTGTAAATCACTTAGGTGCGGACTCGTTAGTGTTAAAATTAGTTAGGGCAGGTTACCATTGGCCCCAGATGGAACAAGATGCTAAATCGTATGTTCATAAATGCGACAAATGTCAACGCCATGACCGTTAGCACACCAACCAACAGAACTATTATATTTGATATTATTGCCATGGTCATTCATAAAATTGGGGATGGACATAGTCGATCCACTTTCGTCGATGCCTGGTAACGTTTCTTTTGATTTTAACTTACTATAAAATTGACGAGCACGAAGTGGTCGATTTCCTATGGGAGAAAATGATTTGCAGGTTCAGAATACCAAGGGAGATATCCTGCGACAACGGGCCACAGTTCATAGGCACAAAGGTCACAAAATTCCTTGAGGATTTGAAAATAAGAAGGATCACATCTTCACCATATCATCCGAGCATAAATGGACTAGTGGAGTTGACAAACAAGGTGATTATTGAAAACCAAAAGAGATTGGAAGCAGCCAAGGCAGTGGCTCGAAGAGTTACCGGGAATGCTATAGGCATACTGGACAACCGCCAAGTCAAGCACGGGAGAGATGCCTTTTTCTCTTGTATACGGAGTAGAAGCCCTAATCCTGGGAGAACCTACCAGGATATACTTCCAGGTGGATGAAGAAACAAGCAACGAAGCACTGCTAATCAAATTGGAGCTTCTTGACGAACGCATGGACTTGGCGCACATAAGGATGGTGAGCTAGAAACAAAGAATGGAAAGATACTATAATGGAAGAGTGAATATTGGTTATTTCAAAGTGGGAGACTTGGTTTTCATAAAAGTGACTCAAAACACCCGAGAGCTCAACGCAGGGAAGTTGGGTCCGACGTGGGAAGGCCTTACCAGGTTTTAGATGTCACCGGGAAAGGATCATATTAACTGGAAAACCAAGAAGGAGTAAAATTTCCGAGCAACTGGAATGTGGCACACCTCAAAATTTACTATTGCTAATGAGCACCGCTTATACTAAAAGTATGTGTTGCACTCTTTTTCTCTTCATTCAGTTTTTGTCCCAATAGGATTTTCTGGCAAGGTTTTTAACGAAGCAGCAACGAAAAGCATACTACGAAGGAAATTCCATCAGAATAAATAAGACCTTTAAATGAAAAAGGCATGGAAACAAAAAATTGCGGGATGATTAGATAGTCTTTGGCTCGATACCAAAGTTCCTAAGAGGAAAAAAGCTTACTATCGGACCAAAAGATATTTGGTCATTCATGAGTTCCCCTTCACTCCAAGCCACTGGGGTGGTTAGATAATCTTTGGCTCGGTGAAAAGTTCGTAACAGAAAATGAAGCTTGCTATAAGACCAGAGATTATCCAACCATTCACTAGTGGAATCTTCAATGGAGAAAGACTTCCAGTGTTCTAATTCACATTCTTCGGATTCGAACACTAGGGGAAATGATATGAGGATATGTCAACCTGATTGCCAGAGAAACCAGGACTACAAAATCTAAAACAAAAATATATATAATCGGGACCAGAGACTACGCGGTTGGCACAGTAGAAACAAGTTTTACAAACGAGCCACAAGTAATGGCAATTTTTTATCAGCAAAATGAATGCTTATGTACTTTTGAAGATAGAAAGAATAAAATAAAACCCTTTTAGTTTATCTTGTTTCTTCTCCAGGCGATGAATTAATTTTATCATTTGAAAGTTAATCAAGTGCTTCAAATGCTAGTTCGGTGGAAAGAATAGGAGACGTCCTCTTTAAGAGCACCGTAAACATAAGAGGACTCCCTATTATGAAACTCTCATAGTTAAGGGTTGGTTCCAGAAGAGTTTATATTTGGAACCCAAATGCTATCAGGAGAAATTCACCTGAAGCCTTGCATAATTCGACCCAAAAAAGTAAACGTTGCGTAATGCTTAAACGAAAAGAACTTATAGAACAAACGTGCAAAGAAGAACAAGTACAAAAGTATGAAAAGAAAACAAACAAAAGAAAGTAAAAGAACTCAGGGGAAGAGAAGAATATGTGTTCCCAAAAGAAGTAGGCGGATCTGCCGTTGGCTTGGGATCTTGACCTTTATTATTATCCTCTTCAAGTTCCTCCTCAATTCCCGAGAACTCGCAACCAGAACTAGAAGAGTCAGCTACATCGGGTCGAGCCGGGAGGCACCTTCGGGCGGTTAACTCTAGCTCTCGGGCCTTGGCGATCTCGGCATCAAAATAAATGATGCCCGTTTCAGCCTCTTCCAAGTTTTTTCTCCTCATACTATACATAGAATTATGTTTTCTCAATAGTGAGGGAATTCGCTTGGCACTGGAGTCCTGATTTAAGCTGATCAACCTCAGTTTAAAGGTTATCCCACTCGGATCTTGTTGCCCTAAGGCTGAGATCAAGGTCACAGATATTGGAGATACGAACGTTATTGTGTTCCATGACCCTTTTATACTTCTCCTCCATCTGGTCACACTTCTCCTCAGTAGTAGCCTCTTCAGTGTTGGAATTCAAGGCTGCCTCCAAGTTATTCATTCTCTCAGTAGAGGCAGCCTCGCGCTCGGCAGCAACAAGTACAACTTTTTGGACCTTAGACCATTTAGACTTGGCTTCTTGAAATTGTACACTTAGATGGGAGGCTTCTAGGCTAAAGGACATCACTTACTACTCACTCTGGTGCAACCGAGCCTCCAACTTACCAACTTCAACAGCTTGTGCTTGTATTACCGGGAAGCGAGCCGCAACTTGGTCCCTCTCGGCCAACAGTTGATTTCGCTCGGCTTTAAGCTTTTCTATATCAATTATCAATTTCTAAAGGCCCTCAAAATCAATGAAGTTTGCTTGCAAAGCAAAAACCCAAGTTAGAAATCCTGTCACAACAAATCAAGATAATACGGACAGCAAAGAGAACGAGTACCATACTGCTGCTACGTTTTGCATGGCATTATTTATCACACTCCCCCAAAATATAGTGTATTTTCTTCTTTTCTATATTTAAAGCCAGCGACTTTAGGTAATTGGTGAGTTCAACAGGCTGGGACAGCAGATGGCACTTCTTAGAGATCGAAAGGGAGACACTCCACCTCTTTTAGGGATCTGTAAAGGGGGGAAAATAGTTGTGCCCCAAATTCCCATGGTCTGGGGACTGGGGAGAAGGGACATTATCCTATTGGGTATCCATGGTCTCCCCCCCAAATTCATTGTCGTTTTGGTTTAAGGTTGGGCATGGTTTAGTTATGGGTGACGAAGGGATAACCGGCGAGGAAGGAGAAGAAGCTGATGGTATTGTGGGTTGAGAAGCAACTGCGGAAAAGGCAGTGATGGTTGTAGGTTGCTTATCAACCGAAGATGGAAGAAACCCAGTAGTCAACCTCATAGTACCGGGAGAAACAGTTGGGACTAGAAAGGGAGAATTGGCATTCTCCACTAAGTCATGCTCTCCCCAGAGCGTTTGGGCATCGTTCTCGGTTGGGGTTATAAGCTTTTTAGATTCAGCATTTGTTAAGCTGATGAAGGTCATTGTCTCCTTTGTAGGGAAGCTTCTTCATCACTGTCTTCCATTTCATCATCAATCACTACAGTGACAGCGGCTTGCTCGGGTATGGCTTTCTTCACCTTTTTATTTTTGCCCTCGGCCAAGGAAGAGCACTGCCTTTTTGGTTGCTTGCTCTCCGGACAAGGACTCCGAGAGGAAGAACTTGCATCAAAAGTGGATACGATGGTGCCTATTCGGTTGAAGGCCTCCTTCAACAGCCTGCAGCCTCTACGGGATCAGCCGAAACATCCTCCTCCAGAATGGTAATGGAGCTCTGCAGAAGACCTAAATTTAACGAAAAAAGAAGTTAACCAATTTTCTTATGCATAAAAATGAGATAAAGACAAGAATAGTTTCACGAGCCAACTTACCATGATTTTTGTCCTTCCACCCGTATTAGGGGGCCAGTTCTTTTCACCAGCGCGTCTCGGGCATGGTAATGTCCAGAATCATTTAGACCCACTTGTCCAAGCCTTCAACCCTTGGTGGTGTCCACCGAGTTGCTGAAATAGTAGAAAGGGAAGTATCAGTAACAATATGAAACAACCTCTTTTTAAGAGAAAAGACCGGCTTTAAACTTACGTGTACGAGTCCATGACTCAAGGAAAGATGGAGTTGTGGCCAGGATGATATCCCTGGTGGCAACAAAAATGAACCACTCCATCCATCCACAGTCGTTGTTGTCATCCATGCTGGTGAGCAAACCATTGTGGCCACATTTCCTCAAGTTTATTACTTCCCCACGGAAAAACATGGGAGAGTATAGGTTCATCATGTGAGCCAAGGAGAGCTTTCATTGGTCTCCTGGAACAGATACCATAGACAAGCTACCTTTAGCTACACCAAAGGGCCCACCTATGCCAAACAAATTTGGTATCTGTGGCACAGCTCCAAATCATGGGGTCAATTCCATCGCTTAAAGAAAACGCACCCAAACTAAATGGGTACGTATAAACGTACATAAAGTCCTTCTTAGGGAAGGTTACTCGCTCTAACAGTTCGGGAGCGACGATTTTAGATCATGGCAATCACAATCCTGCTTCACAGTAGAAATTCTAGAAGGGCGGATGGAAGAGGGGTACATGCCAACAGCCCATGCATGAGAACTTGTAGAAGGAAACTTCTCTTCAAAGTCCTTTGTTGTGTTGAGTCTTCTAGGAATGATTGTGTTCACCATAGGAGGGGTAGTATCATCGGTGTATTCTTTGTGTTTAAAAGAACTTGAGTTCTTAGAGGAGGAAGCCATGGTTAGCAGAAGGTAATAAGAGTTCTTTGAAGAAGAAGATTAAAGAAGGGTGAAAGAGTTGAATGTAAAGAAGTCGAGAGAGTTTGAAGAACTATGAAGTGTAAAAGAAGAAGAATGAGGCGTATAAGTAAAGAAATAGGCGGCTAAAATTGTAGGCATGATAAACTCAAGAACTGATGAAAATATTGCTAAATCTTGGAGTGACGCATGTTTGGGATATTAAATACGGGGAGATGTGCGTCTAATCAAGTGTCAGAAACTTTTCAGAAGGGATCAGAAAATTTCCCGTCTAGAAAGGAATTTTCACAAACATCCCAATGACAAAAAGATGTGCCACCAGAAAGCAGAGGGACTATCTGTATAGCTAAAATCGGTTCATATTAAATATTCTGATAATAGAGTGACAGGTGGAACCGGAGACAGCAGAAAAATGAGGCAAGTGGAAACCAAGACCAGGGACACTAGCTTCGACTGGCACCGGGCGGACCCATAAAGGAATATTGCTAACGAACACAAATGAATATTTGTCACCTGATGAAATTTGATGAAGAATATTCCTCAATATTAAATACACAATCAGTTACAGAGAATTTTGGCGTTCATAGCCTGTCATTACACATTCATCAATGGCCTCCATAATTGTCAAGAGGGGCTTGATCCTAGGACCTTGTTTCCTAAGAGTGGTTGTAAATAGTGACTGCAACAGCCATTGTAAGACATGAAAATTTTGACAAACTTATGCTACATATTATTCTAAGCTCAATAATACTTTATTTTCAGTCTATTGTTATTCTTATGATGTCTTCGAAAGCCTTGCTCCCAGAACCAAACTGTTTGCTGTTTTACCTCGATTTCAACGTTATGTCTTATATTGTATTTAATTTATTTATTATTTTGGGATCAAATTGATTCGCTTGTCTATAAACCACATTATAAATTCAACTATACCGTTTTACGAGTAAACAACTGCTATGGAAAAAAGGGAGGAGTCCACACCACTAGAGTATATTGTTAGAATTGTTTTCCCCGGTTTCCCAAGGTATTCAATCCAGTTGTTATCCGACATATTAGCAATATAAGTGTGCACTCGCAATCTAGAACTTTTGAGTATTATCATAAACCAAAGATATAGCCTAATAGTTTCCTCTTTACCACAGAAAGGGCAAGCATGATCCACATTCATTCGCAAGCACTACTAGAATTCCAGAAAAAAACGACCAAAACATGGCGACCAAGGTTGGTCTGCCAAAAAAAGCGACCAACATTGGTCGCTAACATGGAGAAAATAACTAAATAATTATTCTAAATAAACTAGCGACCAAGTTTGGTCGCTACTTGGTCGTTGGTTTGGTCAAAATGTTGACCGGAGTGGTCAGACTTGGTCAAACAAATACTTAAATTAGCGACCAACATTGGTCGCAAAAGAGGGACCCACATGATAAATTTTATTAATTAAATTTTAAATATAAAAAAATTTAAAATATAAATAAATATAATTTAAAATTAGCGACCAACTTTGGTCGCTAACTAGGATGAATAGACTAAAATATAGTATAACATGCTATATATATGTCACGACCCGGATTTCCTACCATCGGGAGCCGTGATGGCACCTACTAACTAAGCTAGGCCAGCCAAAACTTTAAACATTCTCTGATAAATCTCAACAATATGAATATACGGAAGACAATTAAATAAGAGCGGAAGACTTTAAGTTTAATAAAAATGCGGAAATTTAAAACATATCTCTACCCAAAATCTGGTGTCACTAGCTCACGGACTGCTAAAGAGTGCTACAAACAAGTCTGGAATGGAAATACAAAACGTCTGTCTCGGTACAAAGAAAACAAACTAAACATAGAAAAAGGACTCCGGCCTGCGAAAGCGAGCTAGGCTACCTCGAAGTCCTTGGACTGAAGTCAGCTCCCGGTCGAATAGGCTACTGCTGTAGTCCAAAAGCTACTCCGGTACCGTAATTTGTGCAAAAAGCACAGAAGTGTAGCATCAGCACAACCGACCCCATGTGCTGGTAAGTGCCTGGCCTAACCCCGGCGAAGTAGTGACAAGGCTAGACAGGACCTACCTAAAACAACCTGTGCATATATATATATATATATACAGAGCAGCTGAAATAACGACACAGAATATGAATTAAAACGGGGAAGGGGCATGCTCGGGGGAGATACAGTGAAAACAGATCAACGGATATAACAACGAAACTACCTCAATACCTTAACTCATATATAAGTGGACGGCGCGCCACAAAATCCCATTTCATAATTCATAGGTGGACGGAGTGCCACACGATCCCAAAGTATATATATGTAATAGTGGTCAGCACGCCACACGATCCCATTTCATAACTCACAAGTGGACGGCGTTCCACACGATCCCAATTCATATTTCATAAGTGGACGGCGTTCCACACGATCCCATATTATAATTTATAAGTTGACGGCGTGCCATACGATCCCATATTATAATGAGCAGCACAAATAATCTCTCCGAAAGAGGCCCTATTAGAGAAGTTTAACAACATAACGAATAAACCCGGCAAGGATACAACTAACAACCCGAATATCCCGGCAAGGGAGCAACAACAACAATAAACTACGTATCCCGGCAAGGGAGATAATCAATATACTCAAGTCATCCCGGCAAGGGATTTAATCATATTTCTTACCAATTCTTTCATTTTCTACTCAATAGTTTTTTATCGTTCGAGCCAACGCTTCTAAGAATTCACAAATTCACAATTGATCCTCAACTCTTCACATTATGTAGGATTTATTAATTAGCTTGGATGAATCTCAAATATACCAAGAACAACTAATAACAAAGCCCCACGGTCATGCTAGACACCAGAGTATAGATACCTGTTACCATACCTATACACCGTACTCGATCATTTAGCAAATAGCAATCAATAATACTCTAATCCTATTCGTTCACTCAAGCCAAAGTTAGATCAAACACTTACCTCGAATGTTCCAAACTCAACTCAATACTCTAGAATAGCTTTACCCCTCGAATTCACCACCAAACCGCTCGAATCTAGTCATAAATTACTTGAATGTATCAACAAATGCTAATTGAATCAACTTGAATGCATGAAAGTGAATTTGCCAAAGTTTTACTCAAAATTTCCAAAAATGCCCCAGGGCCCACGTGGTCAAAACCTGAGGTTCGAACCAAAACCCGGTTGCCCATTCCCCCACGAGTTCATATCTATGATTTGTTTTGAAATCGGACCTCAAATTGATGTCCAAATCCCCAATTTTAAGAAAACCTAAGTTCTACCCAAAATCCCCATTTTCACCCACGGAAAACATTGATTTTTAAGATGAAAACATGATAAATGATGTTAAAGATTGAAGAAATTGAGTAGCAGTTGACTTACAAGTGATTTTGGAGAAGAGGAGTTCGTGAGAAATCGCCAATGGGTGTTTGGGTTTTGAAAATATGAAAAATGAGCTTTAAAATCGTCTAAGTATGAAATATGCAGGTGCAGATATCACAATTGCGAAACTGGGTTAGCAATTGCGAACCAAGCAGACTTGGGAATTGCGAGGATTTTGTTCGCATTTGCGAACTAAGGCAGAAAGGGCGGACATCGCATTTGCGAAGGCTAGGCTAATATACAGACATCGCATTTGCGATGTTTTCTTCGCTTTTGCGAAGTTTGCTGCATCAAGGGGAATGTCGAAATTGCGAAGCCTGCAGATCAGGCATACCAGCAATTTTCCAACATGCAAAAATGGACTCTTGGCCTATCCAGAACTCTTCCGAGCCCTCGAGGCTCCAAACCAAACATGCACACAACCTCAAACACATCCTACGGACTTACTCGTGCGATCAAATCGCCAAAATAACATCATTTACATAGAATCGAGCCTCAAAACACATGATTTTCATGTCAAACTTCTTAAACTTTCAAACTTAGAACTCATAGTCCGAAACACGTCAAACGACGTCCGATTTCAACCAAACTTCACAGAAAGCGCTTAAACAATATATAAGACTTGTTCCGGGCGTCGGAACAGAAATACGAGCCTGATACCATAGTCTTTTAATCAATTTTCATTTACATTTTCCTTAATAATTTTAGAAAAATAATTTATCAGAAAAATTCTTTTGCCCGGGTTCTAGTCCTCGAATTTTGACTCCGGGCACATGCCCGAGTCCCATATTTTTCTACGGACCCTCCGGGACCGTCAAATCACGGATCCGGGTCCGTTTACCAAAAATGTTGACCGAAGTCAACTTTAACCGTATTAATATCAAAATTCTTCAAATGTTTCACATATTTCAACATAAAAGCTTTCCGGTTGTGCGCACGGACTACGCCCGCAAATCGAGGCAACTAAAAGTGAGGTTTTCAAGGCCTCAGAAGCACGAAAAAAGGGAGAATTACGATGATGACCCTTTGGGTCGTCACATCCTCCACCTCTAAAACAACTGTTCATCCTCGAACGGACAAAAGAAAGAAGTACCTGAGTCAGGAAATAGATGAGGGTAACGGCTCCGCATATTAGACTCGGACTCCCAGGTCGATGCCTTAGGAGGCTGACCTCTCCACTGGACACGCACTGAAGGAAAACTCTTCGACCTCAACTGTCGAACCTGTAGGTCTAGAATAGCTACCGACTCCTCCTCGTAGGACAGATCCTTGTCCAACTGGACAGTGCTGAAATCTAACACGTGGGCAGGATCGTCGTGATACCTCCGAAGCATAGACACATGAAACACTGGATGCACAGCTGACAAGCTAGGTGGCAAGGCAAGTCTGTAAGCCACCTCTCCCATGCGATCAAGAATCTTAAATGGCCCAATGAACCTAGGGTTAAGCTTGCCCCTCTTCCCAAATCTCATCACGCCCTTCATAGGCGATACACGGAGTAATACTCGCTCACCAACCATGAAAGCTACATCTCGAACCTTGCGATCTGCATAACTCTTTTGCCGCGACTGAGCCGAACGAAGCATGTTCTGAATGATCTTGACCTTATCCACGGCCTCCTGGACTAAATCTGTACCCAATAACCGAGCCTATCCCGGCTCAAACCATCCGACTGGAGACCGACATCGCCTACCATACTACGCCTTATAAGGAGCCATCTGGATGCTGGACTGGTAGCTGTTATTGTAGGCGAACTCTGCTAAAGGCAAAACCTGGTTCTAAGAGCCTCAAAAATCAATGACACAGGCTCGGAGAATATCCTCCAATATCTGAATAGTCCTCTCGGACTGGCCGTCCGTCTGAGGATGGAATGCTGTGCTCAACTGAACCTGGGTGCCTAACTCCTGCTGAACTGCTCTCCAAAAGCGCGAGGTAAACTGCGTACCCCGGTCCGAAATGATAGATGTCGGCACCCCATGAAGGCGAACAATCTCTCGGATGTAGATCTCAGCTAATCTCTCCGATGAATAGGTGGTGGCAACAGGAATGAAATGCGCTGACTTGGTCAGCCTATCAACAATGACCCAAATAGCATCAAACTTCTTCCGAGTCACCGGAAGTCCAGTAACGAAATCCATGGTAATCCTCTCCCACTTCCACTCGGGAAGCTCAATCCTCTGAAACACACTACCAAGCCTCTGATGCTCATACTTGACCTGCTGACAATTCAAACACTGAGCCACATATGCAACAATATCTTTCTTCATCCTACGCCACCAATAATGCTGCCGCAAGTGCTGATACATCTTCGCGGCACCCGGGTGAATAGAATACCGCAAACTATGGGCCTCCGCTAAGATCAACTCTTGAATCCCATCAACATTGGGCACACAAACTCGCCCCTGCAATCTCAAAACACCATCATCATCTAAAGTCACCTTCGTGGCACCTCCACGCTGCACAGTGTCTCTCAGGACACACAAATGAGGATCATCAAACTGTCGATCACGGATACGCTCCAATAATGAAGAACGAGCGACCATGCAAGCTAATACTCGGCTAGGCTCTGAAATGTCCAACCTCACAAGCCGATTAGCCAAAGCCTGAATATCCAAAGCAAGCGGTCTTTGGCTGACCGGAATATAAGCTAGACTACCCATACTGGCGGACTTCCTACTCAATGCATCAGCCACCATATTGGCTCTCCCCGGGTGGTACAAAATAGTAACATCATAATCCTTCAATAAATCCAACCACCTCCTCTGCCTTAAGTTCAACTCCTTTTGCTCGAACAAGTACTGAAGGCTCTTGTGATCCGTGTACACCTCACACGTCACACCATATAGATAATGCCTCCAAATCTTCAAAGCATGAACAATGGCTGCCAACTCTAAATCATGAACCGGATAATTCTTCTCGTGGATCTTCAATTGCTTCGAAGCATAAGCTATGACTCTGCCATCCTGCATCAATACTGCACCAAGCCTAATACGGGAAGCATCACAATAAACTGTATAAGGCCCTAAGCCTGTGGGCAAAACCAATATTGTTGCCGTAGTCAGTGCGGTCTTGAGCTTCTGGAAGATTTCCTCACACTCGTCTGACCACCTGAACTGGGCACCCTTCTGGGTCAACCTGGTTATCGGGGCTGCTATAGATGAAAACCCCTCCATGAACCGGCGGCAATAACCTGCTAATCCAAAGAAACTCTGAATCTCCGTCGCTGAAGCTGGTCGAGGCCAATTCTTGACTGCCTCAATCTTCTTCAGATCTATCTGAATACCCTCTACTGATACTACATGACCCAGAAATGCAACTGAGCTCAACCAGACCTCGCACTTCGAGAATTTAGCATACAACTGACTATCCTTCAGAGTCAGAAGAACCACTATGAGGTGCTGCTCGTGCTTCTCCTGGCTGCGGGAGTACACAAGAATATCATCAATAAAGACTATCATGAACAAGTCTAGATAAGGCCTGAATACTCGATTCATCAACTCCATAAATGTTGCTGAGGCATTGGTCAACCCGAATGACATGACCAAAAACTCATAATACCCATACCGAGTGCAAAATGCGATCTTAGGGACATCAGACGCCCTAATCCTCAGCTGATGGTAGCCAGATCTCAAGTCTATCTTTGAAAACACCTTCGCACCCTGAAGCTGGTCAAACAAATCATCAATCCTCGGCATTGGATACTTGTTCGTTATCGTCACCTTGTTCAATTGCCGGTAATCAATGCACATCCTCATCGATCCATCCTTTTTCTTCACAAATAGCACCGACGCACCTCAAGGAGAAACACTAGGCCTGATAAAACTCTTCTCTAGCAAGTCTTGCAACTGGTCCTTTAACTCCTTTAATTTTGGTGGGGCCATACCATACGGCGGAATAGAAATGGGCTGCATGCCTGGGGCCAGATCAATACAGAAATCAATATCCCTGTCGGGCGGCATACCCGACAGGTCTGAAGGAAAAACCTCTGGGAACTCCCAAGCAATAGGAACAGAGTCAATAGAAGGAACCTCTATGCTGGAATCGCGAACATATGCCAAATAAGCTAAACACCTCTTCTCGACCATGCGTCGAGCCTTAACATATGAAATAACACTGCGGGTGGCATGTCCTGGGGTCCCTCTCCACTCCAATCAGGGCAAATCTGGCAGTGCTAAGGTCACGGTCTTGGCATGGCAATCCAAGATAGCATGATACGGGGACAACTAATCCATCCCCAATATAACATCAAAATCTACCATGTCTAAAAGCAATAAATCAACTCGGGTCTTGAGACCCTCAAATACTACCACACAGGAATGATGAACTCGGTCAACCACTATAGAATCTCCCACTGGTGTAGATACATATACAGGAATACCCAAAGCATCACTAGTCATAGCCATGTAGGGAGTAAAATAAGACGACACATATGAATACGTAGACCAAGGGTCAAATAGCACTGAAGCATCCCTATCACAGACCAGAATAGTACCTGTAATAATAGCATCAGAAGACTCAGCCTCTGGCCTGGCTGGCAAAGCATAACACTGGGGCTGGGCTCCACCTCCCTGAACCATGTCCCTAGGACGATCGGCTGCTGGCTGACCTCTACCTCTGCCGGTCCTAACTCCACCTCTATGGTCTCTACCTCCACATCTATGATCCCTACCCCTGCCTCTAGCTGGCTGGGCGGGCTGTGGATCACCTGCTGCCTGAATCATAGGGCGAGGACCCTGCTGCTGAGAGCTGTCTGAAGCTCGAGGGCAATACCTGGCAATATGTCTCGTGTCGCCACAAGTGTAACAAGCCCTCGGCTGCTGAGAATAATGGAGTGGTGGCGCACTGATAGGTGTTGATGGTAAACTGAAAGGCTGCTGGTCGGAGTACTGCGACTGAGAGCCACGGCCACCGGAAGTACCATGAGAAACCTGAAGAGCTGACTGATAGGGCCTCGGTGAATGGCCTCTCCCATAAGAATCCCTACCTTCAGAAGAGGTACCACTGAATCTACCAGAATGTCGACGCCTCTTATCCGACACATGTCCACCTCCCCGTGCGAGGATCATCTCAACTCAGCAGGCCCATTGGCTGCCTCCTGAAAGGAAATATCACTACCAGCTCCCATAGCCCTCTGAAGACGGATCATCTGAATCAACCCATCAATAAATCTCCGAACCGTCTCTCACTCCGTGGGGAGTATCACAATAGCATGGCGTGCCAAGTCAACAAATCGAGTCTCATATTGTGTAACTGTCATGGAGCCCTGCTGGAGGCGCTCAAACTGCCTGCGAAGTGCCTCCCGCTGAGTGACTAGGAGAAACTTCTCCAAAAACAACTCCGCAAACTGATCCCATGTCAAAGCTGGAGACCCTGCAGGTCTAGATAGGCAAAAATCCCTCCACCAAGTCTTGACGGATCCTGCAAGCCGGAAAACGGTAAAGTCGACCCCATTGGTCTCCACTATCCCCATGGTCCTAAGGATCTCATGACAGCTGAATAGGAAATCCTGTGGATCCTCTGATGAAGCACCGCTGAATGTGGTGGTGAAGAGCTTGGAGAACCGATCAAATCTCCACAAGGCATCCTAAGACATAGCCGCTCCATCGCCGGCCTGAGCTGTAGTACCTGGCTAAGCTGCCACAGCTGGTTGAACCACTGGGACATGAGCCTGGGGACCTACCTGCTCCGGAGTACGTGTAGTAGGAGTCTGAACCCCTCCTCCAGCCTGAGAAGTGGCTGGTGCTACTGGCAGCAAACCCGCTCTAGTGACACTCTCCATAAAGCCTGCCAATCTGATTAGAGCATCTTGAAGATCTTGGGTGACCATGACCCCTCCTGGGACCTGAGCCGGGCCCACTGGAGCTGTTGGGGCTGGAACCTCCTCATCATAGTCAATATGAGGCTCCACCTCTGGGACTGCTGCCCGGGGCTGAGCTATGCCCCTGCCCCGGCCTCTGGCATGGCCTTGGCCTCTGCCCTCACAGGAGCTGCTACTGGCGGCTCGGGCTGCTGCGCGGTAGAAGAGGAAGCACGTGTTCTCGCCATCTGCGAAAGAACAGAGTAGAAAGACAATCAGTATTTGAGAAACAGAATCGCACGATAAGAAAGAAGAAAAGTAAAACTTTTCCTAACTCCGTAACCTCTGGGGGGATAAATACAGACGTCTTCGTACTGATCCCTCAGACTCTACCAAGTTTGTCCGTGAGTAGCGAGAGCTGTGCAACCTAAAGCTCTGATACCAACTTGTCACGACCCGGATTTCCCACCATCGGGAGTCGTGATGGTGCCTACTAATGGAGCTAGGCCAGCCAAAACTTTAAACATTCTCTGATGAATCTCAATAATATGAATATACGGAAGACAATTAAATAAGAGCGGAAGACTTTAAGTTTAATAAAAATGAAATTAAAATGCGGAAGTTTAAAACATATCTCTACCCAAAATCAGGTGTCACTAGTTCACGGACTGCTAAGAGTGCTACAAACAAATCTGAAATGGAAATACAAAACGTCTGTCTCGGTACAAAGAAAACAAACTAAACATAGAAAAAGGACTCCGGCCTGCGAACGCCAGCTAGGCTACCTCGAAGTCCCTGGACTGAAGTCAGCTCCCGGCCGAATAGGCTACTGCTGTAGTCCAAAAGCTGCTCCGGTACCGTAATCTGTGCAAAAAGCACAAAAGTGTAGCATCAGCACAACCGACCCCATGTGCTGGTAAGTGCCTGGCCTAACCCCGGCGAAGTAGTGACGAGGCTAGACAGGACCTACCTAAAACAACCTGTGCAGACATATACATATATATACAGAGCAACGGAAATAACGACAGAGAATATCAATTAAAACGGGGAAGGGGCATGCTCGGGGGAGATACAGTGAAAACAGATCAACGGATATAACAACGAAACTACCTCAATACCTTAACTCATATATAAGTGGACGGCGCGCCACACGATCCCATTTCATAATTCATAGGTGGACGGCGTGCCACACGATCCCAAAATATATATGTAATAGTGGTCGGCGCGCCACACGATCCCATTTCATAACTCACAAGTGGACGGCGTGCCACACGATCCCAATTCATATTTCATAAGTGGACGGCGTGCCACACGATCCCATATTATAATTTATAAGTGGACGGCGTGCCACACGATCCCATATTATAATGAACAGCACAAATAATCTCTCCAAAAGAGGTCCCATTAGGGAAGTTTAACAACATAACGAATAAACCCGGCAAGGGTACAACTAACAACTCGAATATCCCGGCACGGGAGCAACAACAACAATAAACTATGTATCCCGACAAGGGAGATAATCAATATACTCAAGTCATCCCGGCAAGGGATTTAATCACATTTCTTACCAATTCTTTCATTTTCTACTCAATAGTGTTTATCGTTCTAGCCAACGCTTCTAAGAATTCACAAATTCACAATTGATCCTCAACTCTTCACATTATGTAGGATTCATTAATTAGCTTGGAAGAATCTCAAATATACCAAGAACAACTAATAACAAAGCCCCACGGTCATGCTAGACACCGGAGTATAGATACCTGTCACCATACCTATACACTGTACTTGATCATTTAGCAAATAGCAATCAATAATACTCTAATCCTATTCCCTCAAGCCAAAGTTAGATCAAACACTTACCTCGAATGCTCCAAAAGCAACTCAATCCTCTAGAATAGCTTTACCCCTCGAATTCACCACCAAACCGCTCGAATCTAGTCATAAATTACTTGAATGTATCAACAAATGCTAATTGAATCAACTTGAATGCATAAAAGTGAATATTCCAAAGTTTTACTCAAAATTTCCAAAAATGCCCCCGGGGCCACGTGGTCAAAACCCGAGGTTCGAACTGAAACCCGGTTACCCATTCCCCCACGAGTTCATATCTATGATTTGTTTTGAAATCGGACCTCAAATTGAGGTCCAAATCCCCAATTTCAAGAAAACCTAGGTTCTACCCAAAATCCCCATTTTCACCCATGGAAAACCTTGATTTTTAAGATGAAAACATGATAAATGATGTTAAAGATTGAAGAAATTGAGTAAAAGTTGACTTACAAGTGATTTGGTGAAGATGGAGTTCGTGAGAAATCGCCAATGGGTGTTTGGGTTTTGAAAATATGAAAAATGAGCTTTAAAATCGTCTAAGTATGAAATATGCAGGTGCAGATATTACAATTGCGAAACTGGATTCGAATTGCGAACCCAGCAGACTTGGGAATTGCGAGGATTTTGTTCGCATTTGCGAACTAAGGCAGAAAGGGCGGACATCGCATTTGCGAAGGCTGGGCTAATATACAGACATCGCATTTGCGATGTTTTCTTTGCTTTTGCGAAGTCTGCTGCATCAGAGGGAATGTTGCAATTGCGAGGCTGGCTTCGCAATTGCGAAGCCTGCAGGTCAGGCATACCAGCAAATTTCCAACATGAAAAATGGACTCTTGGTCTATCCAGAATTCTCCCGAGCCCTTGGGGCTCCAAACCAAACATGTACACAACCTCAAACACATCCTACAGACTTACTCGTGCGATCAAATCCCCAAAATAACATCATTTACATAGAATCGAGCCTCAAAACACATGATTTTCATTTCAAACTTCTTAAACTTTCAAACTTCTTAACATCATTAACCGTGAGTCCTTATTTGCAAATAGTTTGGTTATTGTTATGCCTTCCATGCTTAACTGATGACTTCTATAAGTTGTAAAGACCTTGTGAAAGAAATCATGATCTTAGAACTTGGTAGAGCATTGGCTCGGCTTGAAATACAAATTATGCAGGTATATGAGATAAGTAACTCCTTGGAGCTTTGGCTCAAGTGAAAATGTGAAATATGAGATGAAAAGTGAAAGAAAGAGAAGAGTTAGTGATTTATTCCCTTGCCGGGACGTTGTTGGTTATTGATGTTGTACCCTTACTGGGTTTTTATTTGTTTGATTTTGTACCCTTGCTGGGATTTCCATTCTTGTTTTATTATTTTCCTTGCCCTTGTTTGTGATTGTTGAATTGGGTGAGGAAGAGTGTTAAAGCACGAAGGGTGATGACGTGCATTGAATGATATTTGTGGATCAGGTTGCGCGCCACAATAATGTTAAATGATATGGATAGGGTTGCATGCCGCAACAGTGTTATTATATATTGGGATCGGGTTGCGTGCCGCAACAATTATTGATATAAGTGTATTTATTTGGGTATTTGTTTCTTCTCCGCTGTAAATTCCAAGCAACCCTTAGATTGTTATTCTGGATTTACTATTAATATTGTTATCTCCCCACAGCATGCTCCCCCTCCCATAATGTTTACTTGTCTTTTTTTTTCGATTCCGCTGTATATATATAATTATAGAAGTTTATGTGGTAGTCCAGTCTAGCCTTGTCACTACTTCGTCGGGGTTAGGCTAGACACTTACCAGCACATGGGGTCGGTTGTGCTGATGCTACACTCTGTGATATTTGCACAGGTCCAGGTTTCGAGCAGCAGCAGCAGTAACATTAGTACGGGAGTGGGCCTTCAGTCCAGCGAGACCCGAGGTAGCCTTGCAGGCGTCCGTAGGCCCGACATCTCCCTTATTCTTTCTTTTTAGTCCGTTGCCTCCTTGTATTCGAGAAAAACAACTTATGTGTTCTTTCAGACATTTGTATTAAGTATTTCTTAGCAGTTCATGAGTATTGTGACACCAGTCTTGGGTAGAGGCTTATATTGACTATTCCGCATTTTGATTCAGTTTCTATAATTAAGACTTCCGCTACTGTTTAATTTTGTTGTTTTTATATTGTTGCCATGATTTGTTAAAAAGAGGCTATGATGTAAACGAAAGGTAATTAAATTTGGCTTGCCTAGCTTCTACGAGTAGGCGCCATCACGACTTCCGAGGGTGGGAAATCTGGGTCGTGACAAGTTGGTATCAGAGCACTAGGTTACATAGGTCTCGCGACTCACGGACAAACTTGGTAGAGTATGAGGGATCGGTACGGAGACGTCTGTATTTATCCCCTAGAGGCTACAGAGTTAGGAAAAGTTTCACATTTGTTCTTTCTTGTTGTGCGGTTCTGTTCTCAATGCTAATTGAATTTCTACTCTGTTCTTTCGTAGATAACGATAACGCGCTCTTCCTCATCTACTGGTCAACAGTCCGAGCCCCAGGCAGCTCCCGCTAGGGGCAAAGGACGAGGTCATGCTAGAGGCCGAGTAGGGGCAGAGCTCAGCCCTGAGCAGCAGCACCAGTGGCGGAGCCTCAGGTTGACTTTGATGAGGAGGTTCCGGCCCCAGCCACAGCAGTTTTGGTAAGCCCATCTCAGGTCGCAGAGGGGTTGATTGCTACCCCAGTTCTTCAGGATGTTGTAGTCCGATTGGTAGGCCTTATGGAGAGTGTCACTCGAGCAGGATTGCTTCCTGTTGCACCAGCCACTTCTCAAGCTGGAGGGGGAGCCCAGACTCCGGCTGTATGTACTCCGGAGCAGGTAGGTCCCTAGGGTCAGGCTCTAGTGGTTCAGCCAGCTATGGGAGTTCAGCCGGGGGTAGTTGCTCAGACTGGCAATGGCGCGACTATGTCCGCAGATGCTTTGTGGAGGTTGGATAGGTTCACCAAGCTCTTCACTACTACATTTAGCGGTGCTTCTTTTGAGGACCCCCAGGATTTCTTATATAGCTGCCACGAGGTTCTTCGGAACATGGGCATTGTTGAGTCCAATGGAGTTGATTTTGCTGCATTTCTCCTATCTGGATCCGCCAAGACTTGGTGGAAGGATTTCTATTTAGCTACACCAGCAGGGTCACCGTCTTTGACTTGGGATCAGTTTCTGAGTTGTTCTTGGAAAGTTTCTCCCCGTTACTCAGAGGGATGCTTATCGGAGGCAGTTTGAGCGCCTCCAGCAGGGTTCTATGATGGTCAGTTAGTATGAGACCAGGTTGATTGATCTAGCTCGCCATGCTCTTGTCATACTTCTCACTGAGAGAGAGAGGGTGAGGAGATTTATTGATGGTTTGATTCAGCAAATTCGTCTCAAGATGGCTAGGGAGACTGGTAGTGAGATCAGCTTTCAAGAGGAGGCCAATGTGGCCCGCAGAGTTGAGATGGTTCTGTAACAGGGAGGTGGTCACGGGGGAGACAAGACAGCCCGTCATTCCGGCAGATTCAGTGGTACCTCGTCTGGAAGTAGAGATTCATATGGTAGAGGCCATCCACCTAGGACCTTTCAGTCACCTCTTCAGGTTTCTCACGGTACATCAGGTGGCTGTGGTTCTCAGGCACACTATTCCGATCAGCAGTTATTCATTGCACCGCCAGCTCCTATCAGCGCGCCGCCACTTTAGAGTTTTCATGGAGTTCATTCAGGTCGCTAGGTCCAGCCACAGTTTCCTCATCCATAGCGTTCTGAGGGATGTTATGAGTGTGGTGAGTATGGTCATATAAGGAGGGCTTGCCTGAGATTGAGGGGTAGTCAGTCACAATAGCAGGGTCTCCGTCCTATGATTCAGGCACCAGATGCTCCACAACCAGCTAGAGGTGGGAGTAGAGGTGCTACAGCCGGAGGTAGAGGTCATAGAGTTAGAGCTCAGACCACCAGGGGCGGAGGTCAGCTAGCAGCAAATCGACCTAGGGATACAGCTCAGGGTAGTAGGGCCCAGCCCCGTTGTTATGGTCTTCAGGCTAGGCCCGAGGCTGAGGCTTTAGATACAGTCATCACAGATACGGTTCTGGTTTGTGATCCAGGATCGAGATGCCTCGATACTATTTGATCCAGGGTCTACGTATTCATATGTTTCATCTTATTTTGCACCATGCTTGGTCATGCCTAGTGATGCTTTTGTTATTCCTGTATATGTGTCTACACCGGTGGGTGACTCTATCATGGTCGACCGAGTCCATCATTCATGTGTTGTAGTGATTGGGGGTCTGGAGACCCGTGTAGACTTGTTTCTCTTAGATATGGTTGACTTCGATATCATATTGGGTATGGATTGGCTATCGCCCTATCATGTTATCTTGGACTGCCATGCCAAGACTGTGACCTTAGCGCTGCCGGATATGCCTCGTTTAGAGTGGAAAGGCACTCCAGGTTATTCTACCCGCAGCGTTATTTCATACGTGAAGGCTCGACGCATGGTCGAGAAGGGGTGTCTGGCCTATTTGGCCTATGTTTGTGATTCCAGTGCTGAGGTTCCTCCTATAGATTCGGTGCCTATTATCCGAGAGTTTCCAGATATTTTCCCTTTAGACCTGCCGGGTATGCCACCCGACAAGGACATTGATTTCCGTATTGATTTGGCTCCGGGCACCCAGCCCATTTCTATCCTCCCATATCGTATGGCCCCGCCGGAGCTAAAGGAGTTAAAGGACTATTTGCAGGATTTACTGGAGAAGGGTTTCATTAGACCCATTGTTTCACCTTGGGGCGCACAAATGTTATTTGTCAAGAAGAAGGACGGATCGATGAGGATGTGCATAGATTACTGGCAATTGAACAAAGTAACGATTAAGAATAAGTATCCACTACAAAGAATTGATGATTTGTTCAACCAACTTCAGGGTGCCAGGGTATTCTACAAGATTGACTTGCGATCTGGCTGCCATCAGTTGAGGATTAGGGCATCCGATATCCCTAAGATAGATTTTCGCACTCGGTATGGATATTATGAGTTCTTGGTCATGTCATTTGGATTGACTAATGCCCCAGCAGCATTTATGGAGTTGATAAACTGAGTGTTCAGGCCATATTTGGACATGTTCGTGATAGTCTTCATTGATGATATTTTGTTATACACCCGCAGCCAGGAGGAGCACGAGCAGTACCTTAGAGTGGTTTTTCAGACTCTGAGGGATAGTCAGTTATATGCCAAGTTCTCCAAGTGCAAGTTCTGGCTGATTTTAGTGCATTTCTGTGTCACGTTGTATCAGCAGAGGGTATTCAAGTTGACCCGAAGAAGATTGAGGCAATCAAGAACTGGCCTAGACCAGCATCAACTACAGAGATTCGGAGTTTCTTGGGGTTGGTAGGCTACTATCGTCAGTTTGTGGAGGGGTTTTCCTCTATTACAGCCCTGATAACCAGGTTGACCCAAAAGGGTGCCCAATTCTGGTGGTCGAACGAGTGTGAGGTGAGCTTTCAGAAGCTCAAGACAACTCTGACTACGGCACCGGTGTTGGTTTTGCCCACGGGATCAGGGCCTTATACAGTCTATTGTGATGCTTCCTGTATTGTGCTTGGTGCAGTGTTGATGCAGGATGGCAAGGTTATTTCCTATGCTTCGAGGCTGTTGAAGATTCATGAGAAGAACTATCCGGTGCATGATTTGGAGTTGGCAGCTATTGTTCACGCCTTGAAGATTTGAAGGCACTATTTGTATGGCGTGGCATGTGAGGTGTTCACTGATCATAAGAGCCTTCAGTACCTGTTCAAGAAAAAGGAGTTGAATTTGAGGCAGATGAAGTGGTTGGAGTTGTTGAAAGATTATGATGTCGCCATTATATATCATCCGGGGCCAATGTGGTGACCGATGCTTTGAGTAGGAAGTCAGCCAGTATGGGCAGTCTTGCGTATATTCCAGTCAGTTAGAGGCCGCTTACTTTGGATGTTCAGGCCTTAGCCAATCAGTTCGTGAGGTTTGATGTTTCTGAGCCCAGTCGTGTGTCTGCTTGCACGGTCGCTCGTTCTTCATTATTGGAGCATATCCGTGATTGGCAGTTTGATGATCCCCATTTGTGCGTCCTTAGACACATGATGCAGTGTGGAGGTTCCCACCAGGTTACCTTAGGTGATGATAGAGTTTTGAGATTCCAGGTCCGAGTATGTGTGCCTAATGTGAACAGGCTTCAAGAGTTGATATTGGAGGAGGCTCATAGTTCCCAGTACTCTATTCATCCAGGCACCGAGAAGATGTATCAGGATTTGCGGCAGCATTATTGGTGGTGTAGAATGAAGAAGGATATTGTAGCATATGTGGCTCGTTGTTTGAACTATCAGCAGGTTAAGTACGAGCATCAGAGGCCTGGTGGTTTATTTTAGAGGATTGAGCTTCCCGAGTGGAAGTGGGAAAGGATCACTATGGACTTTGTTACCGGACTTCCGTTGACTCGAAAAAATTTCGATGCAGTTTGGGTCATTGTGGATAGGCTAACCAAGTCATCGCATTTTATTCCTGTGGCAGTCTCTTATTCATTCGAGAGATTAGCTGAGATTTATATCCGGGAGATTGTTCGCCTTCATAGTGTGCCAGCATCTATCATTTCAGATCGGGGTATGCAGTTTACCTCACTCTTCTGGAGAGCAGTTAAGTGAGAGTTGGGCACACGGGTTGAGTTGAGCACATCATTTCATCCCCAGACGGACGGTCAGTCCGAGCGGATTATTTAGATTTTTGGAGGATATGCTTCGAGCTTGTGTTGTTGACTTTGGAGGTTCGCGGGATCAGTTCTTGCCTTTTGCGGAGTTTGCCTACAACAACAGCTACCAGTCGAGCATCCAGATAGCTCCTTACGATGCCTTATATGGTAGGCGGTGTCGGTCTCCGGTTGGATGGTTTGAGCAGGGAGAGGCTCGGTTGATAGGTACGGATTTGGTTCAGGAGGCCTTGGACAAGGTCAAGATCATTCAAGATAGGCTTTGTTCGGCTCAGTCCAGGCAAAAGAGCTATGCAGATCATAAGGTTTGAGATGTAGCTTTCATGGTTGGTGAGCGAGTATTGCTCCGAGTGTCGCCTATGAAGGGCGTGAAGAGATTTGGGAAGAAGGGCAAGCTTAGCCCTAGATTCATTGGTCCGTTTGAGATTCTTAATCGAGTGGGAGATGTGGCTTATAGAGTTGCATTGCCGCCTAGCATAATACCCCTGCATCCAGTTTTTAATGTATCCATGCTTTGGAGGTATCACGAAGATCCAGCCCACGTGTTAGATTTCAGCACTGTCTAGTTGAACAAGGACTTGTCTTATGAGGAGGAGCCGATAGCTATTCTAGACCAGCAGGTTCATCAGTTGAGATCCAAGAGTTTTCCTTCTGTTCGTGTTCAGTGGAGAGGTCAGCCTCCTGAGGTAACGACTTGGGAGTCCGAGTCTGATATGCGGAGCCGCTATCCCCACCTTTTCCCCGACTCAGGTGCTTCTTTCTTTTGTCCGTTCGAGGATGAACGGTTGTTTTAGAGGTGGAGAATGTGACGACCCAAAGGGTCATCACCTGTTTTTCTATTTATTCTATGCTTCAGAGGCCTTGAAAACCTCATTTTTAGTCACCTTGATTTGCGTGCGCAGTCCGGCACATAGCCGAAAAGCCTAAATGTGAAATTCTGTGAAAAATGCTAAAATTTAGTGTTAAAATGAATAAGTTTGACTTTGGTCAATATTTTGGGTAAACGGACCCGTACCCGTGATTTGACGGTCTCGGAGGGTCCATAGAAAAATATGCGACTCGTGCGTATGCCCGAAATCGAATTCCTAGGTCCCAAGCCCGAGAAATGAATTTTTGTGTAAAATTATTTTTCTAAAATTATTAAGGAAAATTTATATGAAAATCAATTAGAACGTGTTGGTATCGGGCCCGTATTTTGGTTCTGGCGCCCGATATAGGTCTTATATATGATTTAAGATATTTTTGTGAAGTTTGGTTGAAATCGGACTTTGTTTGACGTGTTTCGGACTATAAGTTTCAAACTTGAAAGTTTATGAAGTTGAAGAAAAACTATTGATTTTGGGGTTTGATTCATTATTTTTGATGTTATTTTGGCGATTTGATCGCACGGTTAAGTTCGTAGGGTGTTGTTGAGTTAGTGTATGTGTTTGGTTAGGAGACGCGAGGGCTCGGGTGTGTTCCGAAGGTGTTTTGGAGAGGTTTCGGACCTAAGGGGATTGCAGGTTTTTAGTTTCAGCAGTTGCAGGTCCTTTCTTCTTCGCGTTCGCGAAGCCTTTTCCCTGTTCTCGGAGCTTCAGTTTTTTCCTTCATCTCGTTCGCGATGTTACCCTCGCATTCGCACAGCATTAATTGGCCCTGGGGGACTTGGTCAAATGTTTCTCTTTGCGTTCGCATTCCACCTCTCGCGAATGCGTAGCCTTGCAACTTCCTTCACCGCGTTCGCGTAAGCTCCTACGCGTTCGCATAGAACAAATCATGGACCCCCCAGCCTTTTCTCTTTGCATTCGCGTCCTTCCCTTAGCGAATGCGATGGTCTGTTGAGTCAACCCTTCGCGAACGCGACTCTTTTTCCGCGAACGCGAAGGGAAATTTTTGCCCAATTATATTTAATTTTCAGAACAGTATAGTCACGACTTATTCATAAAAACAATCGAGTTTCTTCTTCTACAAGGTCCTTAGGCATCCATTGAAGCTTCCTTTCATCGAGACCTCTTGTGTTAGTAAATCCCAACTCGTTTTCTTCATTTTCCATCATTATTTATTGGATTCCTAAGCTTAAATCATGTAATTTAGGGTAGAAATTAGGGGAAATGGGAAGAACTAGGGCTTTTTACTTTTTCTTAATTTAGACCTCGTTTTGGGGTCGAATTTGAGATCAAATTATTTATTCGAGCTCGTGGATGAATGGGCAATTTTGGAATTTTTGGAAAAAAGCTTGGAAATCTATAATTAGACATTGGGTTTGATTTGTTTAACATATATTAATATTATGAAGTCATTATTGTATAGATTCGATTGAGTTGGAGCCAAATTCGAGAGGGAAAGCGGTTGTTATGGATTGATTTGGCCGTGGAAGTTGAGGTAAGTGATTGGTTTAACCCTATCTTGAGGGAATAGGAGTTGAGTCTTATTTGTAACTTGCTAATTGTCGAGTACGATATATAGGCATGGTGACAAGTATCTATACATTGGTGTCTAGCACGACCGTGAGTCCTGTCAGACCTCCTTTTTTCAGAGTTTTTAATACGCCCTGTCAAGGGCGTAAAGGAGTTTTTCCAATTAAAGGACAGTCGGAACAGGATTTATTTATTGTTTTTATTCAGAGTCGCCACTTGGGAGATTAATGGTGTCCCAAGTCACCGGTTGAATCCCGAACCGAGGAAAATATGACCCTGTTAACAGTCTGCGCACCAGAAATCCGGATAAGGAATTCTGTTAACCCAGGAGAAGGTGTGAGGCATTCCCGGATTCCGTGGTTCTAGCACGGTCGCTCAACTGTCGTATTTAATTTTAACTGATTTCCATATATGTTCTATTTTTATGTGCCTTTTGTTAATAATCCACTCTTACTATTATTATTAATTATTTTTACAAGAATTACAACGTTGTGAAAACGCATCTCAAACCACGCCGCATGAGTACGCCCGTGGCTTTTAACACATTTCGACTTCGTTGAGATTTGGATTTGGGTCACATAAATGTGCACCCGTATTTAGGAAAGTAATATTATTATCAATCGCGCCTAAAGCATCTACGCGTTTATTAACTTTGGGGAAGACCATGAAATTTACTAAGCGATCCTCCCGATTTCTAGTATTTTTTGAATTGATCATTTATTGAGGGCCCCGCAATTTTATTCTTTGTTTTTAGCGAGGCTCATCTCATTTATTATTAAAGGCCAATCCTAAGTAAACTATATTCCTTATTTGTTTTTGTCCTTAAATCCAAAGCAAAAAAGCCCTAATTAATTTGTTATATGAACATTTATTTATTGTGTATAAACAATCTCCAATTTTTAGATTTTCTTTAATAGGCCCAGAAGACCAAATGAGAGGAGAGGCGGATCATAGGAAGGATATCTAATACCTATGGCATCAAATAAGCCTGACCCTTCTAGGCCCAAGTTGTGGCTCAGGTTACCTCTACACTCCAACAAATTTTCTAGCCCTATCCAATGGGCCGGCATTCGTTGATGATTAAAATTTGAGCTCAAATGTGAGCCCAATTCTAGAGTAAGGAAGATAATATAGGCTTAGAGACTTTAACATACATGATATCCGTCTTTATACAACTTGAAACAAATGAAGACACTTCTCACTATTAATTAAACTGATGTGATTAACTCTAGGCCAACTTTACTAACAATTAACTTCAATTAGTGATCTATTTACTACTCAATATGACTTATGCGTACTAAAGTGAAAACCTTGATGAAACTTGAATTCAGATTAATTGATTTTGTAGATATTCATAAACAGATCACTTTTTAATCTATCTAGTTGAGAATACTTATTTAACTATTAATACTAGGATAACATTTACTTCAAAGTTAACCTAAATGATAACAGGTTTGATTTAACACACAAACCTTTTGTTATTTTTTAATGTCAACAACTAATGCTATTCTGAAACAAAATTAACAGGAGAATACCAGTGAATTATTTCTAATTTTTTCTTTACATGCTATGTTAACTGAAATCCAGATCTATTAACACCTTTCACTATCACAAAAATCCTAAGTGTCTCAAGTACTTTTAATAACGATCAAATACTAGTTATAGTCTAAAGGTTCTCAAAGTCCAGAGTTATACAGTCCAGTCCAATTACATCTAAATCAAACTAAAATTACAAATCAGATTTACAAATTGACGATATTATATAATGATCTAATTTATCAACTCGAACAATTTGAATCTGTTATGACACGAACGAAACTGAAGAAATCGCAGCTTCAAATCAACTGATTTGAAGATTACACTAAGGAGAAGTAAAATGTATACCTGGATTTAAAAGCAAAAATCTATTAGAAGAGGGATTGATCAGTGATAAACAGCAATTGCAGCAGAAAGCAACTCAACAAATCCAAACACAGCTTCAAATAACCAGATTTAACCCACAGCAATGATAGAAATCCACAGGACCAAGCACTTGACTAACTCAATACCATTTCAACAACATTTGATCACCAGAATCAACCAGAGTTATCCAAACAGACTTCAAATTGACTTAAAACTAATGAAATATTGAGATTTTTAACTTTTTTTTACTGTTTTTTGATATTTTTGAGTTTTGGAAATGGTTAATTTCGAAAATGGAGATCTAGAATAGCAGAATTATTTCAGGGGGATTTTCAGATTGTCAAAACTTATCAAATGATGCCCATTACAGCCTATTTATAGATTTAAAAAGGGAGGGAAATTCATATTTCAGAATTTATGAATTAGTCCCTCTTTATTTCAGTTTTACCCTTATTCTTTTATTATTTATTCAACTAACTACCCTTATTTGTAAAGAATCACACCAATTATCCCATCTAGAACATTCTATCTTAGTATATTTCCTTATTTGCCCCTACCTCACTTAGAAATCTACCCTATTGTCCTTTTCCTATACCCAAACTACCCCTTCTTCATTATCTTTATTACCAATATTCCATTTTGTATTCCCAAACTACCCCTGAATCCAAATCAAATTTACCAAACGACCTAATGCCCTTTTACCCTTTTACCCTTTGAGCTTAATTAAATTGACCAATTAACCCCCTACTCTTTTCCCATAAACTATGAATTAATTTCAGAATCAAAACTAATCAGATACAATTTAACTAACAGCTATAACCAATATTAACTAATTATTATCAATTTAATTCCAAAAACTAACAAGTAACAGAATTAACAAAACAAAATTAACTCTAACAAATATCAGAATAAAAAAATTTAAAATGTAACAGTTAACAAAATCGACTAATTCAGAAACCAACAAAGTCTTACTAAAAAATCTAATTATACTAATTTCTATATCAAATCAAATCTATTTATT
>MU676401.1:16262-69397 GCA_026770625.1 Nicotiana glauca
AAATTGAAAAATCAATTAAAACTAAACTAAACACACAAACAGATATTAATAGAACAGAAATAGAACAAAGGGAAAGGAAAATACCTCAGAGAAACTCAGAAAGAGACAAACTCGAATTGAACTCGAACTTGAACCTTTTGAGGTTGAACGTACCTTAATCGAGTGTTCTCAACGGAGAACACTTCGACTAAGGTCCATTGAACACCCAAAACCTCATTAATTTTAACAGATTACAGGTTTGGGTTTTTTTAGGGTTCTTGAGGTTCGATTTGGGGTTCAAGTGTTTCTAGCCAGATTCGAAGGGAACCAGTGCTGTCTTAGAGGTGAGGGAGGTCTGGGGGTCCCGTGGTGTGAGTTTGGGGTTCATTAGATGAACTAGGGTTTTTTGCTCGAATCTTCGATTGAATATTCGAGACGGTTGGTGATGATTCGAGGTTAGTGGACCATGGATTTGGGTTGAGGGTGGTCAGATGGTCTAGGGGTGTTAGTATGGTGGCCATCGAACTTTAGGCCGTCGGGTTTCAGGCGAAGGGGAAAAGGGGCGGCTAGGGTTTCAAAAGGGGTCGTCTCTGAGAGAGACGATGAAGAGACGAGGGGACTAGGCTGGGGGGGTGAGGTGTTTATTGGAAATATATAGTAGGGGGAGTAATTCAATCCTGGCCATTGGATCATTAATGATCAACGGCCAGGATCTGTCACTTAAACGAAACGGCACCGTGTGGTTTAAGTTGGGGATTGGGTTGGCCCGGGTGTGAAGTGGATCGGGTCGTGGGGAGGCCTTGAGACTGTTATATCAAGGGGAATGAATGGATCAGATCTGAGACGCCTATACGGTGTCGTTTGGTTGGTCATGGAGACTGAACTGGACCGTTAGATCTGTTTGATCAACGGCCCAGATCTGAGACGTTTAAACGACGTCGTTTGGACCTCTGAGAGACCAGGTGCATTGGACCGGGTATATGGGGTGTTTTGGGCCTGATTTTCGGTCCAAAAAGTGGCCCAATTCCGTTTTTATTCATTTTCTTCCTTTCTTTTATTTTCCTTCTTTAACTCCTAATTACCAAAAATTCCAAAAATAAGTTGTAAAATCAAAATTGACTTACAAAATATTAATTAACCCTTAATAACAAGTAACACACAAGATTAAATATTAATTAAAAAACAAAATCACATAATTGGACAATAAAATGATAAAAATACAAAAGTACATATTTTTGTGATTTTCAAAAATTCGATAGGGTTCAGTTACTTCCTAATTCCACCATTAAATCTAAATGTGCAAATGCGACATATTTTTTTGTATTTTTCGTTAATTTAAACAAATAAACACGCGCACATAAATGCAAACAATAAAAGAAAAATAACACAAAAATTCATAAAAATTGTGGACAACACAAAACTATCTAATCTTGAATTTTTGGGAGTAATTCTCATATATGGCAAAAATCACGTGCTTACAATACCTTAAGCGCATATTTGTCCTTAGACTATGATATGCTTGAAATTTATTGCTAAGCTTCATGTTGTTATGTTTCTTATGTTTGTACCCTTTTGTGAGCTATCTAAATCATGTTTGAGATAGAGGTTAATCTCTTGATTGTACCTGATAATTTCTACTTACGTGACGTAATTTTCTGATTGAGCTATGGTAGCACACTACACACATGCATACACTTTAGTATGCCATTCATACCAGTCCGTGAGTAAGAAATTTAATATTCATTATTCATGTACATGTAAACTTGTATATCTGCATTCTGTGCGATATGGATTGGACTGGTAGCACGTGAGTTGTTCATGCAGTGGTGATTATTGGCACATGAGTTATACGTGCGATTGTGACTATTGGCACGTGAGTTCTTCGTACGGTTGTGAGTTTTCCATGCGGTTGAGATATTATTGGCACGTGAGATGTCCATCCGGTCTAGATATGATAGCACGTGAGTTCTCTGTGCGGATCCAAGATATTATTATTATTAGCACATGATTTGTCCATGCGGTTGATATTATTAGCACATGATTTGTCTGTGCAACACGTGAGTTGTCCGTGTAGCATGTGAATAAGGATCCATCTCCCTAAGGTGACCCTCTCATGTTTCTCTCTTGATGGTGTACACACGGTATAAGGAAAACTGGCTACTGTTTTATTTGGTTATTGCATTTCTTTACTTGTAATTTCCTTGGTTGTTTACATGTTTTATTTGTATATCTTCTTTATATGCTAGATCATGAAAGTGTACATGTCTTGTGTTGCATATCTTTTCTATATGCTGGATTATTAACTGAGTAGAGTATGTCACGTTATCTTGTGCACCATGGTGTCTTTATCTGTAATTCATGGTTTGATCATATTATTTCTATGTACTTGTGAGATTTATGAGCTGGAGAGGTTATTAGCAAGTATCATTGATAATTCTTGCCTCTATTACCTCGCCGAGTTTAGTTATGATACATGCTGAGTATATGGGGTCGATGTATCATACTATACTCTGCACTTAATTGTGCATATTCATGTGTTGGACCAAGCCATGAGTAGTTGTGATTCATTGCTGAGGATTTGCAAAGAGATGAGGTAGAGCTGCATTTCGGCTGTAGTGTTTGGCGTCTCTTTTCATTTATGTGATGTTGCTTTCACTTCAAACAGTATTTTACTTTATATTTTAGACTTGTATTTCCATTTTAGAGCTTATGACTCTATATTTACCAGTTCTAGGGGATTGTTATGTATCAAAGCAGTTATTTTATGTTATTGGCTTTAGACTTGTATTGCTTCTATTATTTCTGTATCTATATTCCACTTTTTCTATGATTTGCTTGCCTAGCAAGTGATTAGGCGCTATCACGACCGATTCGTGGTTTTGGTTCATGACATCATATATGTAACTTCCATATTTTTCCCTAAGCATTTAGGAAACACCTTATTTATGAATCTCTAATAAGTGGCTCTTGCATTCTTAAGTCTGAAAGGCATTACTTTGTATAAATATATGCCTTGTTCGATGATACATGTAATATTTTCTTGGTCGTCCAGATGCATTAGTATTTTATTATATTTGGAAAAGTGTCCAGAAAGCTAAGTAGTTCATAACCGGGCATAGCGTCGACCATTTAGTCGATATGCAATAGGAGAAATGGGTCTGTAGGTCAGGATTTATTTTGATCAGTAAGCTATACAGGCCCACTATTTTCCATTCTTTTTATGAACCACAACTACATTATCTAGCCAATTAGGATGGTTACCTCTTAAACGGACCCATTTTTAATAAGCTTCTAGACCTTCTCGTGCAATATTTGATTCCTCGAAGGGCCATCTTTGTCCCTTTTATGGACTGGAGGATAGGCTGGGTGACGTTCAGCTTATGTGTTATCATATAGGGATCTACCCCATCCATAGCTGCATTGGACCAGGTGCAACAATAGATACAATATGTTAGGAATTGAATTAGCTTATCTTTCAAGTCTTTGTGGGGATCTTTCCCTTTGTAGAGTTTCTTCTTTGGATCGTCTAGATCCAAGTTGATTAGCTCGAGGTCATATTCATCCAGTTTATCCAATTAGGATGCATCGTACATTTGTAATTGCTATTTGATAGCATTTCCGATGTTACATAGCTCGAGGGTCACTGTGCAACATTCACGGGCGACATGTTGCTCGCCTAGAATCTCTCGAACTCTCTAAGGGGTCTTGAACTAATCACTTGATGATCGGTTGAGGGAACTACTTGTATGTCATAGATATATGTCATTCTGATGATGGCATTGTAGGTCGATGGCTAGTCCATTGCTTGGTATGCTATTAAAAGGTTTACTCCTGCTGCATATGCGACAAAAATTATTTCATCGAGCAAGTAGTCTCTCGAATCGTTGAATCATACCAGGTCATAGAACTGCGAACAATTTACGATGCTAGCCCTATATATCCTCAAGAATATACATCAAGATAATGTTGACTGAACTACCTGGATCCACGAGAATACATTTAATAGCATAATTGACAATATGTAAATTGATTACAATGCATCATGATATGGATTGGCTATTCCTTCAGCTTTCTTATTTTAGAAGGTGATTTCATCCATTGGAGAACTTTCTCGCTTCTTGTTGGTTAGAGGCTGCAACAATCAAGACTTCCTACTTTTGTGTATTATATTAATGTTGTATATATTTGACTATAACATAGATGAAAAAGAGCCAAATATACCTATGTACTTTCAAAAATTATTTAAACTTGCCTTCCATTTCATTATCTAGTCATTTGGGTCCTACCATTATATTTTTCTTTAAAACGGTTGGGCCACATGGCACTTCAAGAATGAATAGATCATCCGCAAGTAAAAAACTTGAATCCTTTCTAACCAACCTATTATATGCCCTAGCTACTCCCACTTTAGAAACCCTACCAACAAATTATACGCGTCCCTCCCCCCGGGGGAGGAGGGTTAAGTGAGAGGTAACTGGGTCGAGTAGTGGGTTGGTTTAAAAAGGATCCGAATTTTTTAATTGGGGAAAGGTCTATTCATTCATTAAGTGACATGTGGTCCGCCGTCCAAATGAGCGGTATTTTAAAACAAAAGTATAACGGTAGGGACTCAGACGGCTAGATAGTGAAACAAAGGATAATTTTAAGAAATTTTTGAAAGTATATAGGTAGATTTGGCCATTTTTCGTAACATATATGTTATACATATTTGTGTATAACATGTAATGTACAGTTTCGAGTGGCAACTTTTTTTCCCAATAGACAGTTATATTCAAACCATTTTGCGTGCATGATAATATAGATCTTGCGTGCACCATAATTATCTCGCCGAGACAATTATATTCAAACCAACTTGCGTGCATTGTAATTATAACCTGCATGCACCATAATAATTTTGCCTAGTCCCACCATCACAGATACCACATACTATGCCAGGCAACATTGATGCAAATAGGAAAAAATCTACTAGCAATGTTTATATGCTAATCTTACCCTCGTTAGAGATTAGTAAGATAAAGTTTGGCTCTTCTTGTACGTTTTCCTTTTGAGACGTTATAAAAACTCTTTATTTTAAAAGAAAATAAATCTAGCTTCCCAAAATTTTCATCCCACTTATTGAGAAAGGCGACTTGTTTCTATTGAGATTGTCTGTCAATACCACCGGAACGAGTTTCAACTATTGCTATATATATAATCCAAATATCTACTCCCCTTTGTACGTCATTGCCATAGATGTATTCTTAATAAACACCTCCAAGTAGATAAATAACTTTCTGCAACTTGAAATATGATTTGAACATCCAGCTAATCAAATGTTGCGGATAAACAATAAAGTAAATATTTCTCGGGGCGCCCTATTTGGTCGCCCTTTTTAACTTGTACCCACTTTTTTTTTTAAATTTAAACTAGCATCCAAAGTATAGACAATTTCAGGCCTCCTCCTCCTCCTCCTCCTCCTCCTCCTTATGGTGTTTGTGAAAATAAAGGTGACGGTAAACTTATATGATGTTTGTGAGCATGTTTTAAGGTTATTTATGGTGTTTTACAGTGTTGAGATACTGAGGCGCTTTAATTTTTTACTGTTATTTAGAGTTTCTTCTTCTTCTTCTTCTTATTATTATTATTGTTATTATTATTATTATTATTATTATTATTATTATTATTATTAATTGGTTTGATAAATTGATTATTGGGGTTTATTCTTAATGATATTTGGAGATTATGTTTCAAATTTGAACTCATTTGGATTAGACTCAAGCGTTAAATCATGTATTGAATTGTTGAAATCTGAAGAACAAGTTTTTGTTTCTAGTCAAGTTGCATTTCAGACCTATTTGGTCTTAAATACATGAAAACATTAGTCGCACTTCAAATCTATTAGGCCTTAAGTGCATAAAGATACTTAAGTGCATCTAAAGTGAAATTTTTTCACTTCAGACCTATTTAGCCTTTTAAGTGCATAAAAATATTTGTTGTATTTCAAACATATTTGGTCTTAAGTGCACATTAAAAGCAAATGCACTTTAGACTTAGAGGGTGTTTGGCTAAGCTTATAAGCTGGTCAAACTTTAGATTTGGCTAAGCTTATAATGGCTAAGCACATTAAAAGCAAATGCACTTTTTGGCTTATCTACGCGTTTGGCAAAATTAAAAGTGTTTATAAGTTAAGTGCTTATAAGCCAAAAGTCATAAGTTGGTCTCCCCCAACTTATCAAATTTCAGCTTATAAGCACTTTAAGTTTGACCAAAATATTTACTATTCTATCCCTAAAATACTTCTTTTTAAAGCAAAACTCTTCGTATACCCATTTCTTCCGCTGCTTTTTATTAATTTCAGCATTTTTATCCAAACACGTAACTGCTTATTTTTTAAATCAGTTTCAACACTTAATGCTTATCAGCTACTCTAAATCAGCTAAGCCAAACGGGCTCTTAATTGGCCTTAAGTGCATTACAACTTCAGACTAATTTTTTTTCAACTTCAGCCCCGATAAGTCTGAATTTGATCCTAAAGTGGATATGCTTACAAAATTTTGTGCAAAGTAGGTATAACTTCAATTGTGACCCTAAACTAGATGCAAATGCCCCAACAATAAATGATCATTCAGGGGAAAAAAGAAGCGCACCCAGTATGTTTCTCGAAATGCTATAGAGACAGACACTCGTTAAAAAGACACTCGTTAGATCAACGAAGACAAGAAAGCAACCAGGGTTTTTTCCCACACAAGATAGACCTGCGTGGGGTGAAAATAAGGTTTGACACACAATACATTGGTCCAACATATATTCACGACCATGATCGATCTTTTACGCACCTCCTCAGGACTTGCTCTAATTTCACCGAAGCATGACATACCTTTTACAGACTTCCTGTACTATAGGTGAAAACAATTACTACATAGAAACAGAGCATTATGAATCACTGGGAGGCATAGTATCTGCTTCAGATGATCGAACTATTGCTTCAATTGTATCCATGTCAATCGTCATAACATCCTCAACTTCAGCTTCTTCTACCTCAGCCATTACTTCATCGGAATCACCTGCACTGGCTATAGGTTCCACTCCATTAGACACTGAATTAGATAGAATTGGGGCACCCTCGGTTTCTTCTCTATCTGGTGCTGTTGCATTTTGCATGTTAGAAGATGCATATGGGGCACCCTTGGTTTCTTCTCTATCTGGTGCTGTTGCATTTTGCATGTTAGAAGATGCATATGGGTCACTGGAGATCATCAATGTTGATGTCACTAGCAAATTCTGCAGACAGGTAAAGCACTCATTATGCTCCAGAATTGTCATAACAGAGTTACATTACAGGGGGCAAAGAAGCCTATTCGGCCGCTAGCACTTCTTCAGACACTAAACTTGAGATATGTTAGAAAAAAAGGGAAACCTTTTCTCCTTTTTTTCTTTTCGTACAAGTTTTCAAAAGAAAAGAAGAAAAATTGGCATAAGAGCCTCTGCTAAAACTCCTTAAATGAAGGACCTCAGATCCAACTGAGATGGAAGTGACGACTAAGCTCAATAAAGCAACAACAACAAGATAACCAGTATTATCCCACACCGTAGGATCTGGGGAGGGTAGTGTGTACGCAGATCTTACCCATACCTTGTGAGGATAGAGAGGTTGTTTCCAATAGATCCTCGGCAATAACGCATCTTACACCACATAGTACTAAGAGGTTTTCTCCAGAAAGTTGGCATTCAAGATTTGGAGGTTAAAAGATGTCGAGATGCCACATCAATGAGATTTAAGATGTAAAACTTTAAAAGCACTATAAGGGCAGAATTCACGTCGAAGTCCAACCTTTTCTAGAGCCAGCGCAAGTTTTGACAGCTTAGAATAAATGTTCCGTGCATCCAACAAAATCTGCTCAATATTACTCAAAAGATTAGGAACATTGAAAAACCAATATATCAATTGTTTAATTGACAGCAATAGCAGCGACAACACAATACAAAATACACTAAAAAAAAAATATTAAGATTGAGCTTGCTCCCACTAAGCTAATTAAGACACTCCCATACTGGAAAAACACATTTTTTTCATGAAATAGAGAACAAAGCTTTAAAAGTTAAAGGAAAATCAGATGGAGTGAAGTATATACTAACATATAAAACAATCTGAAATTCATATTTAAAAAGAATGTCACACCTCACATAGTCTTTGCAACGTAAACGGAGGACCTTCAGCAAAGCTGTTGAGAGCTGCAAAATCAAGGTAACAAGGTGATGTCGGAAAGATCAAAATCAGTGTAATGAACCACGAAAACAAGAGCTTATCTCAACTGCAACAGCCGAGCATCAAAGAAGTCAAAACTAAAAGTCAAATGTGAACATGGTATTATGTTGAAAGCTCGGTTACAAAGCCAGCCTGGAGAAAACACTATTGAAGCACCAATACTTGTGGGTCTTTGGTTCAACTTCCGACTTATAAGCCTGATTTGCAATAGTAACATTTTTTTGACAGGTAAATTTAGTAATATATAAAGAATTACTTTTCACGCGATTGAGGCATGACATTTTTTAAGTTATAATAATTTCAGGTGAGTGGTTTCTAGTCCAATGGGTTGCACCAGACGACCTTAATAACCATAATCGAGAGATAAGTAGATGAGTGAAAACTCTTGAAATTATGAAATTGAAACAGATGCATGAGACTTGCTAGCAGAGAAGAGAGCAACAACACGAATATGAAAACTGTTCTTTGTTTATGTTCTTCATGTGACAAACCATAACCCGCTCCTGGAATGCAGAAAAGGGGAGGCAAAGATACTTTTAACAGTAAGATCACCATTAAGAAAATATGGAAAATATTCTTTTAGATGCTACTATATCATCATAATACATGGTGGATCATGAAGCAGGCACACAATCCAAAATATAATTTACGAGGTAAGCTTTTCTTAGGAACTTTTTAAGTAAAGCGGGAAGCTTTTAGCCTTTCTCAAGAATTTCAGATGCTACATGCTAAGAGATTAAAAAATAAAAATTTGACTAAGTGCCAATATGCAAATAGACTTGTTTGACCATTTCACATCAACCTACCCAGAAGAGGATTATTTTGCCCCTCTTACTAAACTTATACCTTTTTTTTCTCAATTCAACCTATCTTTTTGACAAGCCGAGGGTCTATCAGAAACACTTCTCTGCCTCCACAAGGTAGGGGTAAGGCTACGTATACACTACCCTCCCCTGACCCCACATGTGGGATTACACCGGGTTTGTTGTTGTTGTAACCTATCTTTTTGACATCACATTCCCTCCATATTGCCAAAGAGCACATCTTAAAGCATCTATACCTAACATGCTATCAAGAAGCGAGTCCCAAGCTAAACACTTAAAACAATCAAATATGCAAACACATGTTATACAGCTGCCCAACACAGACAGAACAATAAAGTTCTTTTGAGAACAGACCAATCAATTTTAGAAGAGCCTTACACTTCTACGGCATGTGAATTTTCTTTTTGCTTCAAGTAATGACACAAAAAAGGACAATATAGGAATGCATTGTAGGATATCATCATGAAATATTATGAGTCATCTTATAGAATTGATACAATCAAACCATGCTAACTGCCCCTTATGTCAAAGGAGAACAACAGCGATAGGTAAGGCAAATGACAGCGGAAATACCATCATCCAACCTTTTCACCAACTCGGGAAAGCTCTCTCCTAAACAAGATTGTTGCTGTTCGGTAGTCATTTTTGCCTCTGGATAGTCTGACAGGACCTTCAATAAATAAAGAATTCAAGTGTGTTTTAAAGTTAATACACATTACGAGAAATATCAACCCGCATAAACTGGAAACATCACTTTTAAGAAGCTGCCATATGCTGACAACTTGGCATACCCCCCCATACCTGCTTAAGATGGAATGACAGCATGCCCTTGAGTTTGTCCCAGTCATGCCTGAGCCGAAACACAAACAAGATAAATTATTCATGACATGGAACTTCCCAAACTATAATGCAATAGACAAGAATACAACAAAGACAACTCTTTTTCTTATACTTTATCTCCTTTGGATCAGAAGACAACTCTTTCTTCTTTCTTCAATGTGATGATTGGGTATGAATTGGGTTAGATTACTATATTTACTTCCCTAGCTAAAAGAAGAAAAAACAGTTTCACATGGAATAGCTTTTCGCAAATGCTTCAATAAGTTTTAAATTTATAGATAGTGAAATAAAACCCTAAATTGGATCTATATCTTAAGCCTGTCCTCTGATCTATGGATAGTTGATTGTAAGCTAGGTTAAGAAAAGAAACCCTTAAAAATGCTCATTGCAAAGGGGCGATGGGAAGAACAAAAAAAATCTTTAATAAGCTAGACAAAGATTGTCATTAAGTGGGGCAGAATAAGTTGATCAAAGTGACGAATGAACAGAAAAAATAATAACACTACTTGGATGGTGAACTGCACATGATACATGGGGTGGTCATGGGAACTCATCATGCCCATGGCCGCTTCCTGACCACATGTTCGATTTGGTTACAATTTGAGCTTAAGGAAATTATTATTTGGACTCCACCAGTACATCAAATAGAATATACTACTAAACAAAGGTTGCAATCCAAGATACACATAATATTAGTGCAAAGAGGCGGACCCCGGATTTGAAGATGATGGCTGCACCACTATCTTCAATATAGACGGAGGCGAGGACTTCATCGGTAGTTGTTGCGTCTCGCCGGATGCCGGCGAACTTCCAATGATGACTTACAAGTGGCGTGAGTTAGGTAAGAGATGTTGTGTTTGAAAATTGGAGGATGGGATTCGAAGTTTTGTACTTTGCCAGCGAAAAGAGAGAAGTGATTTGGGGCTTTTTAAATGAGGGGTTTAATCAAAAGAAAAAAGGGATTGGTGTGTTTGGTTGTGGGGGGAACCTAAAGTAAAGATTTAATAGTAAATAAATAAATGAGGGCTGTAGTTATTCGTTCAGCTAAAAATTGAAAAGCCCTCAAGGAAGGAGAGGCATTCAACATCCGAACCCAGGATATCCCACACATCTCAAGGTATATATGTATACATAATTACATATTCATTTACACTCAAAAATATTTCCGAGGTTTATTGGGTCTGGTGACCCCTTATCATAGGTCCACCACTGTTGGGGCAGAAACAAAATAGAAAGAGAACAAAAAGAGACATGGTATCTTGTTTACTATTAACCGAGGGCTTACGACAATAATGTCATTAAGGCTGCTAATTGAGCTCTATGATGGAGCATACAATAGCTTATAAATATGAGAACATTACCATGCCAAGCTGTAATAGGGCCAATTTTCGGATGTTTTGATCTACCCAATTAAAATAGAAAAAAAAATCTAATAGGAACGGAATACCAACTAACAATCCTATTTGACTAGAACTACAAATATAATCCTACTAAAACAAGAATTAAAAAATCCTAATCTTTAAGGAAAAGAAATCCTAATCTTAATTGGATTCTTGGACTACTTCAATTTCTTTAGATTCTTGGGTCTCAATTGGACCAAGGCTAATTAGTGTAAGCATTTTAAATTCGTGGACCAATTCTTCAAATCCATTGGCACCTTCGTGAGCCCAATAAACCTCCATTGCTGTAAAAAACATGGTCTCCACTGGTGCTTCTCTAGCATCATGATTTGAGATTGTATGTTCATCATGTTTGCTAGCCTAATTGACTTGTTATGTTAGTAGATAATGTTTGAAGCAGATAGCCTGCTCATGCAGTCATACTTACAGATTAGATTTAGCTCAAGCACACCCAAGTTATAACACTAGTTTGGTAGACCAAACTCAAGAATTTAACTAGTCTTTGAAGTTCAAAACTCAGCTTAATAGCTTTCAACCAACTTGGACAATGTATAATAACTTCATATAACTAGCCAAAAATAATCAATATAGCCAGGTATATATTGCAGTATATTTTTTTAGCCCGGGGTAAAAGAATTTAACATTTTTGAGACCTAGCTGGCTATATTCCTAATAAGTTTATGTTCCAACTTTATTGAGTTCTTAAACAACAAAAGGCAAAGTTACAAGAGTACAAGATAATGTCAAGGCATGAAAAACTTGAATGAAAAAGTAAAAGAAAGGAATATAAAAAGTCATATACAAAATGCAAATATCAATATGGTAGCAGTTATATCAATATATTCTTTCATCTCTAAGAAATTCTAGCTAAAAACTCACTGAGCTTGCTTGGGCTCACAGATTCGTATAAAACCAAGCACATGGAGCTTGACTTAGCTCAAACTAATTAGAAGTAGCCATAATTTTAGCAGGGCAATGAAACAAGGTTTTGGCTGCAGCTCAACTAACTGTACTTTGCCTTTAGCCCATTAAACACCCATTTGGTATGCAACTCACTGACAGTCCTAAATCCTAATCGTCTTCTTCCAGTAAGAGTAACCATAACTCAGATTGCAAATAGAACTAGCCGACTACGACGAAACAACATTCTACAGCAGAATAAAAAGCATACCAATACTTCCCATTAGCTGCCATTACTTCAATTACACTCTTAACTTCATCATCATTAATCTCCTTCTCAGATTCCATTCCTGTAAACTCAATAAGACCCATATTTAATAGACAAAGCAAGAACTCATCTCATCTAGCAGAAAAATCACAGGACAAATTGATGGAGCTAACCAAGAGACGGGATGACAATATGGACAGTTTAAAGATGATAAATAAAGCAGCAATCCTAGAATACTTATACCCATCATTACTTCTACAGAAAATATACAAATAGAGAGAAAAATGACTACCTGGTTGAGGAGAACCCATATTCTAAATGAAACGGGAGGTTAGGAACAAAAATTACACCCTAATTCCTCTATCCCTTCTCGTTTTTTGGGGAGAGAAATTGTAGTAATAATTTTGTTCACGAAAAAGAAAAGGAGCGCTGGACGGGTCGGTTACGGGTTAAACCAATTCCTCGGTTGGTCCAACTTCAAGGGCTATTTATTACTTTTAGCGCGTGCCAAAAACTATTTATATTTTCTAAAAAATATATAAAATATATATAATCTTATATATAACATGCAGAATATGAATATATATATATATATATATATATATATTTTTTCGTCTTTTATTTTTACCGCGGCTATATAGTGTCATTTTTCTAATTTTTAGACCCAATAGGGGAAGTGACAAATAATGGTTTTAAGGATCCATTTGAAAAACGGAAAAGTATTTGATATATCCCTCTACTATTAGAAATTGTTTAAAATGATCCTCCATTATACTACTCCGTTATACTATTAGATCAAAAGAATTCCTACCGTCTTACTATCCACATAAATATACCCCTAACTTGCCAACTAGACACGTGGCACTCATCCAAGACTTTTGGTCCACCGGGTTTTAGATTAGACAAGACCCGCCCCATTACCCATTGCCCGACCCATTAAATTTGACCCGCCAACAAAAAAGTAGGAAAAAGTTAATCTTAGAACCTCCAACTCTAAAACTCCTAATCCACTTCTCTCAGTAAACCCAAATCCCCAAATCATAAACCATATTATCAACTGACTTTTCCTAGAAAAATTGAAACTTTACTTTCTTGTCCTCTATGATTTTGCTTACATTTCTTAACTTTCTTGGTAAGGCTACCGACACCTCCACAATCGGCACAACCATGAATGCCTAATTATTACTTCATCTCCAAATTACTCAATAACGCACGAAAGTTATACAGAAACAACACATAAATACCCAAATTAAAATTGATTAAATAAGCATCAAAATAAAGTAGTGGCATAGGGTAAAAATTTATTGCCAAGGTGGCGACAGTAGCTCCACTAAGGCAAAAACAACACCCCAAAGTCTCATCTCTTTTTTTTCTTCACAGCGTTTTCTCTCATTTCTTTTACTTGCTTTTGTGTTACCCATATTTTGATTATGTTTGGCAGTATTCATTGAAGGAGGTGAAGGATTCAAGAAAGAAAGGATGATGTTTCTCGTGATGGTAATTTCCTTAAAAATGACTGGTAGGGAGGGTCGGGTGTTTCTTCACCAAATTTAATGGGTCGGACAATGGGTGATGGGGCGGGTTGTATCTAATTTAAGATTCAATGGACCAAAAGTCTTGGATGGGTGCCATGTGTCCCGTTCGTCAAGTTAGGGTATATTTATGTAGATAGTAAGACGATAGGGATTCTTTTGATCCAATAGTATAACGGGGAATAATTTTAAACAATTTCTAATAGTAGAGGGATATATTAGACCCTTTTTCATTTGAAAAATAATTGTAACTTATAAAGTTCTTACAGTTTAGCTGCCTTATAGTCAACTTCGACAGATCTGATGTTGACATCGCAGGTTTAAAGTTTGAAACTTCAAACATTGGGAGCGGTTTGAAATTTGTAAAAACTGGCTAAACTTTGAGTAGTTTTTTTAAAATTTAGACACTTTTTAGATAGGGTGCTCCAACCTTCTATGTAGCGTCATTTCTATTGACCCAATTGGGTTAGCTCAACGGACTAATAGTCTGTTTGGCCAAGCTTCTTTTTGGCCAAAATTGCTTTTTTTGCCAAAAGTATTTTTGGTCAAAAATTGAGGTGTTTGGCCAAGATTTTGGAAGAAAAAAAGTGTCTTTGAGGAGAAACAGAAGCAGTTTTGGAGAAGTAGAAAAAAATAGCTTCTCTCCAAAAGTACTTTTTTCAGAAGAACTTTTGAGAAAAATACACTTAGAGGCAGTTTTTTAAAGCTTGGCCAAACACTAATTGCTGCTCAGAAGTGCTTTTCAAACTAATTAGCCAAACACAAACTGCTTCTCACCAAAAGTACTTTTGAGAAAAGCACTTTTAAAAAAACGCATAATTTGTACACATATATTGCTTTCAAACTTGGAAGCTCGGCTAAGGTTCGTTCTCCCCGGAGGCAGCATTGTACTACTACTGGAGTTGGATAATATTAATAATAATATGCTCTCTTCTCTCCCTACTTTAATTTACCTACCATTTAAATATTGTTTATCTTTACATTTCGTGCATCGTCATTCACCTCATTTCATAATTGACCATAAAGAAGATTTTAGTGTCTACAATTTGGCGCCCACCATGGGGTCTTTATAGTGATTTTAATACTATTTTGCTAACCAAATACTTTTGTATTTTTAATTTTCCAATAATAAGATAGAAATTGATCGAGATCCACCATGATTTTCTTCATTCTCTAAGCATGTTGATCCTGATGCCGACATGTTGGAGGTGGAATTGAAAACCTCTAGGATTTTCTGAAACTCCAAACCACAGATAATTGAGAAACAAAATCCTAGTAAGGTGGAGCAAATGAAAAGATGCTCGCTGAATTCCAAACTTCGAAATAGTAGAATTATGAGATATAATGAAAAGTTTAGATCCTAACTAGTGAGATCAAAATCTTGCAACTATAGCTACCAAGTGAAAACAAAAACCAAGAGCTTATCATTTATCAACACGGAGGACGTGTAGATAGTCGTTGGCTTGTTGAGATAGGCTGAATTAGTGTGGCCTAGGCCCAATTCTTATTTATATGTTGTATATCAGATTAGGCCCAATTAGTTAGTTAGTCAGATTTTTATCTTCGTATTGGGTCATGTATATATAGATAGTGGACCCGATTTGTAATGGACGGATTTTACAATTCCATTTTGGTTAATCAGTCAATAAGAAAGTTCTCGAATCTTCTCTCCATTTTCTCTCTAACCTTAGCTTCTTCTTCATCATCGAATCTGTGAAGATAATGAACATTAACATGTTATCAGAGCTTAGATCCGTACTCGTCTAGTGTCATACTTCCGACCAATCCTACGCTCATCGATTTTCATTAAGATTTTTGAAGTCTAACAGTGTTCGTCGATTCTGCGATTATTTTCGATTAATTCTTCGGTATCCGATGGGTTTTCTTCACAAGATGGCATTTTTGATGTTGAATTTGAAGATTTGGTCGACATTCTTCAAGTTTTGACCGCTTTGTTCGAGCTAGGATTTGAGCTAGGGTTTTCTCCCTCGATTTTCCCCATTTCTCAAGGCCGTTCTCTTTCTGGTTGTGAAAGATGCTGGTATACCTACTCTATTCTCTTCTATTCCGGTGATATAGTTGTTGGTGGTCACATTATTTTAGCTGTTTTCTCTTATTTTGTTGCCAATATGACAAATGGTAGTTCTGATCCCACTTAAACCACTGCATCTCCTTCTGGTTCACGCACTGTGTTTTATGAAGACGATTATACTCATCCATGTCACCCCTTATATGTTCACCCTTCTAATGTGCTCGGAACTTCTCTGGTCTCTACTCCTTTTGATTGTACATGTTGTGGTAGCTGGAGACGTACTGTGTTAGTTGCCTTGTCTATTATAAAACTAATTTTATAACTGGTGATACTGGGAGACCTCCTGATGGGTCACCCTTAGCTAGACAATGGAAAAGGTGCAATGATCTTGTATTATCCTGGCTGGTAAACTCGTTGTCTAAAGACATTGCTAGGAGTGTAGAATATTCTGAATTTGCTAAAGATATATATAATGAACTAGAAGAAAGATATGGTAAAGCTGATGGGGCCAGGGTCTTTGAATTAAAGAAGGAACTGGCCCATATCTCTCAAGGATCTCTTGATATAACATCTTACTTCAATAGGATAAAACAGTTGTGGGATGAAATTGCCTCCATCTCAGCTGGTAGGGCAATAATTTGTACTTGTGGGGCCAAATCAGTTGAGGATGAGGCACAAAGAGCTTATCAATTCCTCGTGGGTCTAAATGAAACTTATGTTCAAACCAGAAGTAACATCTTAATGATGAAGCCTCTTCCTTCTGTTGGGACAGTATACAATATTCTCCTGTCTGATGAAAAGCAGAGGGAGGTATCTGTTGGGACTCAGTTTCCCTCTAATTCTGCTTCCTTCACTATTGGTGTGCTGAATTCTGCACCAAATCACAATGTTGGTATGTCAAAGCCTAATTTCCCCTCCAAGGTTTCCTTTGATTATACTAGGTCTTCTGGGGTATACAAATATTGCAAAAAACCTGGTCACAACATTGACAGGTGCTATAAATTGCATGGATTTCCACTCAATTTCTGACCTACAAAGAATTTGAGGCCCAAAAGATCAGCTGCTCATGTTGAGCTTGACTCCAACACAATGTATGGTATTTCTACTATAGAGTGTGGTGCTGATATGTCTCAGTCTCAGAGTCAGTCTTCCTCTGCAGTACCTGAGTACCTGGTCTTACCAAGGACTAATATTCCCAACTGATGATGTTACTTCAGCAACAGGCCCAAATCACTGCTTCCCCTTCTGATTTCAACCTCATAGGGTCCGCCAACTTTGCTAGTATGTTGCCCACCCAAAAGGGAGTGTCTTATGGAGCTTGTATGATGAGTAGAGTAAATGGAATAGTTTGGAAAAAAGATTCAGGAGCATCTGATCATATGACCTCTAATAAAAATTTGCTTTTCAATATACAAATCTTACATGTTCCTTACTTAGTTTCTCTTCCCAATGGCTATAAAGTCAAAGTTACTAATATTGGCTATATAGTCTTATTCCCTCATCTTACTCTTCACAATGTTCTTTATATTCCTAGTTTCCAATATAACCGCATTAGTGTTCATAAGTTGTTATGTCATGATGCTAATATTGTACAGTTTACCAAGGCTGCTTGCACTCTACTGGGCCCTTCACTGAAGAAGCCAGTGGTGCTTGGTAGGCTGGACAATGGGCTTTACAAACTTTTTCAGCAAGCCATTTCTGTTGGGCAACAGTGTTCTACTTCACTTTCTCCTTCTCTTCATACTTTTAGTTCTGTTTCTTGTTCTTCTTCTGCAACTAGTGATACATCCTTTGTAAATACCATTTATGTACCTAACAAAGTCAACAATGCTAATGTTGCTTGGCACCATAGACTTGGACATGTTCCTTTCTCTAAGATGAAGCATATGAATAATATTGGCTGTATTTTTTCTTCTAAATAGTCTTTTACTTGTCCTATATGTCCTTTAACGAGACGAACAAGATTGCCTTTCCCTGATAGTTCTATACAAACTACTAAAGCATTTCAATTGATTCACATAGATACATAGGGTCCATATTCTACATCTACTTATACTGACTCTAGGTATTTTCTATCATGTTGATGACTATAATAGAGATACTTGGATATATTTGATGGGTGCCAAGAGCAACGCTTTTGACCTTCTCAAAGCTTTTATTGCAATGGTTGAAACTTATTCAAATCTGTAGTCCAAACAGTTAGAAGTGATAATGCCCTTGAATTAGGCTCCAATATTGCAGGTTCTGCATATTTCTCCAATAAAGGAATTATTCACCAAACATATGTCCACACACTCCACAGCAAAATGGAGTGGGGGAGAGAAAACATGGACATTTACTTGAGACAGCTAGAGCACTTCTCTTTCAATCTCATCTTCCTATTCATTTTTGGGGAGATTGTATTCTTACTGCCACCTACTTATTTAATAGGTTGCCTACCACTTTACTCCTTGGGAAAACACCTTATGAGATGTTGTTTGGGTCTGTACCTGTATATTCTCATTTCAAAGCTTTTGGATGCCTCTGTTATTCTACCAAACCCCACAAAAACAAGTTTCATCCTAGATCCATTCCATGTGTTTTTATAGGATATCCTTTTGCCAAGAAAGGATACAAATTATATAATCTCTCTACTAAAACAGTCTTCATCTCAAGGGATGTTGTTTTAAAGAAACACATTTTTCCTTCCTTGGCTCATCTGTTGGTTTACCTGATCTTCATTCCCCTTCATCTCCAGACATTTTTTATTCTTCTACTATCTCTTCTCCTCTTTCTTCTCCGTCTTCTTCCCCTTCTTTTATTGATTCTTCCTCCCTTGTTCTTTCTCCTCCTTCTTACTCTGATTCCCCTCCATCTTCCTCTCCCTCTCCTACTTTTGGTCTTCCTTTGAGAAGATCTTCCAGACCTCATAACCCTCTTATTTACCTTAAAAACTTTGTTTGCCATTCTTCTTCTCTCATTCTTCCACCCAGTAATGATGCTCCTTCTATTACTCAACTTTATATTCCTGAACCTCACTCCTATTCCCAAGCTGCAACTGTCCCTGAGTGGCAGGATGCTATGAGGAAAGAATTTGAGGCTTTGGAAGCTAACAAAACTTGGGAAATTGTTCAGCTGCCCTGATCACGCACAACTATGCCTTCTAAAAGACAAAGTTGATCGTTGCAAATATAATCCGATTTTAAGTCCGATGTCGAATCCTTAGGGAATTAATCTATCTATTACAACTCTTGGCAATGTTATTATCAACTCAACCAATTTCCAGATGCAAGATTTTTATCAATAAAGGTTGGATTTTTGTTTAAATACTTCAAATGATATTAAAAATAACAATATGCTAAATCAAATATAATTCAATGGTAAGAAGGTCTAGGGCATAGATTTCCCTAATTGCTAGTTTAGGTCTTAAATTTTTTGCTATAATCTCGCTGTAATACTCTATGAGTATTATGAACTATGGAATATCGTAATTATCTCTCGATCAATTATGATAATTTATTAGAGCATTCTTTCGAACTACTCTAGCTGACAATATGTGCAGCTCTGAATTATTCCACCAAAGTTTCGTTATCTCTAACCCCACTTTTAAGTTCAAGTAATGAATCTCTTTAATTACCCAAAAGTTGTGTTGTCCAACATCATTCTAACCTAATATTCTTTCTCAAGCAATATAAGGCAATTAGACACGATTAATCAAGGGCACATTCAATTAATCACCATACAAAACGTAGTTGAACAATCATACAATAAATCCGGCTCGATTATAAGAAGTTGAGTCAAACTTCAACCAACAATTGGTTCCATCAACCCTAGATCAATTGTTTATCTGCTCATAACAAAACAAGATAAAACTATAAAGTTGTTCATAATATATAATTGCAATAAATAAAAGGATATAGAAAAACTCTAATGTTTGGTTGATCTTCTCACACTTGTTCTTGCCTCCAAAGTAGTCTAAAAACAAGCTTAAAAACTATCTTGGGCGAGCTTCTTGAGTTTATAAGGGCGTGGAACAAGTTTTCCCCGAGTTAAACTTTGGTCCCAAAAGTCTAGGCGATTGCACATTTCACCGCGGCCGCGGCATGATCGTTGTGCGACCGCGATGAGAGCATAACATTTTGCCTGCATTTTATGGCCTGCCGTGGTCCCACCGCTGTCGCGGTGGATTCAAATCCAGTCCCTTTTTGCTTCTTTCCACTCGGGTGCTTTTTGCTTGAATGTTTTCTTCACATCATTGACTCCAAAACACTCTATAGTTCTTCCTAACTTGGACTAGTCCCTGCGAAGCACAAGAACACCGATTAGAGCATTTTGTTATCATTTAGCCTATAAAATAATAATAAAGCATGGTATAATTAGGGTGTAAATATCCTATATGTAGCCTATTATCATGCCCCATGGCAAAAGCCTATTGGCTGCAAATGGGTTTATCAGGTAAAGTATACACCTGATGGGAATATAGAGATGTATAAGGCTAGATTAGTTGTCAGGGGTGATACTCAGGTAGAGGGTGTTGATTTCCATAAAACATTCTCTCTTGTTGTCAAAATGTCTACAATCAAAACTGTCATTACTGTGACTATCAAACAGGGTTGGCCTATGTTTCAACTTGATGTCAACAATGCATTTTTGCATGGTGATCTTGATGAGGAAGTTTTTATGAAACTCCCTCTTGGTATATCTGTTGGGGCTTCTTCTTCTTCTTCTTCTTCTTCTTCTTCTTCTATTCCTTTAGTCTGCAGGCTTAGAAAATCTCTATTTGGGCTTAGACAGGCTTCCAGGCAGTTGTATGCCAAGTTATCTCAAGCCTTGCACTCTAGGGGATATACACATTCTCTCAATGATTACTCTTTATTCACTAGGGGTTCTGGGAAGTCCATGGTCATCCTGGTTGTCTATGTGGATGATATTATATTAACTGACACTGATGAGTTTGAAATTGCTTCTCTTAATGAATTCTTGAACCTTAAGTTTAAAATCAAAGACCTTGGCTCTCTTAATTACTTTCTTGGGATTGAAGTACTTCACACACCTTTTGGGGTTCTTTTGCATCAGAAGAAATGTATCCATGATCTCTTAGTTGATTTTAACTCCTCTGATTGCTCTCCTGTCACTTGTCCCCTTGAGTTAAATGTGAAGTTGAAGGCTAGAGAGGGGGATCCTCTCCCCAATCCTGAGACTTATATAAGCCTCATTGGTAAGCTCAATTTTCTCACTTACACCAGACCTGACTTAAGCTTTGCTGTGCAACATCTCAGTTAGTTCATGCAGCAGTCCTACCTTCCTCACATGAAGGCAGCCTTGCACCTATTGAGGTATCTCAAAGGGACTTCTGATTTTGGGTTATTCTTCTCCAATTCTCCTAATCTTTCTTTGCAAGCTTATTGTGACAGTGATTGGGGATCTTGCCCTGGTAGCAAAAGATTTGTTTCTGGTTTTTGTATTTTTCTTGGTGGTAGTCTCATTGGATGGAATCTAAGAAACAAGTAGTGGTCTCTCTTTCCTCAGCTGAGGCCGAGTATCGATCTATGAGCAAAGCTGTGGCTGACATTACTTGGGTTTGTAGGCTTTTATCTGATTTTGGGGTGTCTTTTACTTCTCATGTTCATCTATATTGTGATAGCGTATCTGCCATTCATATTGCTCGTAGTCCTATTTTTCATGAGCGGACCAAACACATTGAGTTAGATTGTCACTTTGTTCATTCCAAGCTCATTGAAGGTCTCATCAGTTTGTCTCACACTTACAGTGATGTTTTCACCAAACCTTTATGCGGGCCTTCTCATCATCTGCACATTCGCAAGTTGGGAGTTCTATCACCCTCCAACTTGAGGGGGGCTGTTGAGATAGGCTGAATTAGTGTGGCCCAGGCCCAATTCTTATTTATATGTTATATATCAGATTAGGCCCAATTAGTTAGTTAGTCAGATTATTATTTTCATATTGGGTCATGTATATATAGATAGTGGACCCGGTTTGTAATGGACGGATTTTACAATTTCATTTTGGTTAATCAGTCAATAAGAAAGGTTCTTGAATGTTCTCTCCATTTTCTCTCTAACCTTAGCTTCTTCTTCATCATCGAATCTGTGAGGATAATGAACATTAACATGGCCAAAGACTCTCCATCTATACAGGAAAAATGATCAATAGATCTAAATCAAACTATTCGTTCCCGGGCGAATCGACTTGGGAGTATGTGTGGAGTGTCTGGTGGAAAGACTTCATCCATGATTACAGCTAAGAGCAAGACACTAAGTCATTTAGATGCGGCTTCTTCAACCTTGAACTGTACAAAGAGTTGATAATGAATCAATGGCATAACTTTAAAGAAGTCGAAGTCAAAGCCAAAGCCAATGAAATAAACAAATCAGAAGGGCCTCTAACCCTTTTTTAGCAACAAGGACGAGTACTGCAAGATCCATAGTTACTTCGGCCATGACACGTAGAATGTAAAGCCTCTCACTTGGATGTGGTAGAATTAATCAGCAAACGGAGCATTACCCATCTTTGTATGGGTTAAGGGAAGCAACAGAAACGAAAACTAAGTAACAACTATCCGATACCCTACTAGTAGCCCGTACTATTAATTATGTCATTATGGAATCAGAAGTAAGCAAGATAACCTATTTTCTCATCCATAGACATGCTGGAGAGGCTTGATTGTTGCATCCTCTAACCAACAAGAAGCGAGAAAGTTCTATGATGGATGAAATCACCTTCTAAAATAAGAAAGCTGAAGGAATAGCCAATCCATATCATGATGCATTGTAATCAATTTACATATTGTCAATTATGCTATTAATATTCTCGTGGATCCAGCTAGTTCATTTAACATTATCCTAATGTATAATCTTGAGGAGATAGGGCTAGCATCGTAAATGGTTCGCAGTTCTATGATTTGGTATGATTCAACGATTCGAGAGACTACTTGCTCGATGAAATAATTTTTGTCGCATATGCAGCAGGAGTAAACCTTTTAATAGCATACCAAGCGATGGACTAGCCATCGACCTATAATGCCATCATCAGAAGGACATGTATCTATGACATACAAGTAGTTCCCTCGAACTATAATCAAGTGATTAGTTCAAGACCCCTTAGGGAGTAGGAAAGATTCGAGGCGAGCAACATGCCGCCCGTGAATGTTGCGCAGTGACCCTCAAGCTATATAACTTCGTAAATGCTATCAAATAGCAATTACAAATGTACGATGCATCATAATTGGAAAAACTGGATGAAGATGACCTCGAGCTAATCAACTTGGATCTAGAAGATCTAAAGAAGAAAGTCTACAAAGGGAAAGATCTCCACAAAGACTTGAAAGATAAGCTAATTCAATTCTTAACATATTGTATCTATTGTTACACCTAGTCTAATGCAGATATGGTCGGGGTAGATCCCTATATGATAACATATAAGCTGATTGTCACCCCAGCCTACCCTCCAGTCAAAAAAATGGACAAAGATGGGCCATCGAGGAATCAAATATTGAGCGAGAAGGTCTAAAAGCTTATTGACAACGGGTCATTCTAAGAGGTACACCATCCTAATTGGCTAGATAATATAGTTGTGGTTCATAAAAAGAATGGAAAATGGTAGGTATGTATAGCTTACTGATGAAAATAAAGCCTGACCTAAAGACCATTTCTCCTATTGCACATCGACTAAATGGTCGACGCTGTGGCCGGTTATGAACTACTTTGCTTTATGTATGCTTCTCTGAATATAATCAAATACTAATGAATCTGGACGACCAAGAAAACATTACATGTATAATTGAACAAGGCATATATTTCTACAAAGTAATGCCTTTTGGACGTAAGAATGCAGTAGCCATTTATTAGAGATTCATAAATAAGGTGTTTCCTAAACGCTTAGGGAAAAACATGGAAGTTACATATATGATGTCCTGACCCAAAACCACCAATCGGTCATGATGACGCTTAACTCACTTGCTAGGCAAGCAAATCATAGAAAAAGTGGAATATAGATATAGAAATAACAAAAGCAATACAAGTCTAAAGCCAACAACATAAAATAACTGCTTTGATACGTAACAAACCCTAGAGCTGGTAATACAGAATCATGAGCTCTAAAATAGAAATACAAGTCTAAAATATAATGTAAAATATAGCAACATCACATAAATGAAAAGAGACGCCAAACACTGCAGTCGAAATGCAGCTCTACCTCTTCTCTTTGCAAATCCTCAGCAATGAATCACAACTACTCATGGCTCGGTCAAACACCTAGATCTGCACAATATAAGTGCAAAGTATAATATGGATACAACCGACCCCATGTACTCAACATGTATCATAACTAACCTCGGCGAGGCAATAGAGGCAAGAATTATCAATGATACTCGCTAATAACCTCTTCAACTCATAAATCTCAGAAGTACAAAGAAATAATATGATCAAGTCATGAATTACATATAAAGCCACCTTGGTGCAAAAGATAACGTGACATACTCTACTCAATTAACAATCCACCATATAGAAAAGATATGCAAAACAAGACATGTACACTTTCCTGATCTAGCATATAAAGAAGATATACGAATAAAACAGGTAAACAACCAAGGAAATTAGAAGTAAAGAAATGCAATAACCAAATCAAACACTGACCAGTTTTCCTCATACCGTGTGTACACCATCAAGAGAGGAACATGAGAGGGTCACCCTAGGGGGATGGATTCTTATTCACACGCTGCACGGACAACTCACGTGATGCATGGACAAATCATGTGCCAATAATATCAACCGCATGGACAATTCATGCGCTAATAATAATATCTTGGATCCGCGCAGACAACTCACGTGCTATCATATCTCAGTCGCATGGACAACTCACGTGCCAATAATATCTTAACCGCTTGGACAACTCACAATCGTATGAATAAATCACGTGTCAATAGTCACAACCGCACGTATAACTTATGTGCCAATAATCACCACCGCATGAACAACTCACGTGCTACCAGTCAAATCCATATCGTACAAAATGCAGATATACAAGTTTACATGTACATGAACAATGGATATTAAATTTCCTACTCATAGGCTTGTATAAGTGATATACTAAAGTGTATGCATGTGTGTAGTGTGCTACCACAGCTCAATCAGGCAATTACATCACGCAAGTAGCAATTATCAGGTTCAATCAGAAGATTAACCTCTATGTAACCTCAAATATGGTTCAAATAGCTCACAGAGGGGTACAAACATAAGAAACACAACAACATAAAGCATAGCAATAAATTTCAGGCATATCATAGCCTAAGAACTACCCCAAGCATGAATAGCACCCCGATATACACACTTGGGCTCAACCCCTCATATGTGCACCATCCATAGCACATAGCCATCACAAATAACTCAGGCGAATAGTGCCTCAACCAAGTTTAGGTAAGATTCTTACCTCAAGCAAGCTAAGTAAGTACTCTAGGAATACCTTCCCACATGAATCAACCTCAGAACGACTCGAATCTATTCAAAACAACTTAATAATATCAATTAAATCCAAAGGAAACTAGCCAAAACAATATCTTGATTCAAATATGCAAAGCCAATCCAAAAAGTCAACCTTGTTCCCGTCCCTCGGAACCCGTCAAAACTCACAAATTCTGAACACCCATTCCAATATGAGTCCAAATATAATGTTTCATCCCAATCCGTCCTCAAATCATCAATTTTACTTTAGAAAAGTTCTGCCAAAATCCACAATTTTTCTCACTCAGATTCACCAATCAAACACTAAAATCAAGGTCGAAATCATGAATAATAAAAAAAATGAGTCAAAAATACTTACCCCAATCCAATTCGTGAAAATACCTTCCAAAATCTCCCAAATCCAAGCTCTATATCTTAAAATGTAATAAAATAACCAAAATCCTCGGAATAGAGTAATTGAGTGATTCTGACCAGTTATACACTTCGCAATCGAGGGACCTATGTTGCGATCGCGAAGACCAATGCCATGCCCAACTGCTATCTTTACTATGAAAACTCGGGGCCAAAGATACGAGCATGATGCTTACCACTGTCGAGCCTACGCAAATGCGGTCCTTCACAAGCGAACACGAAGGTTAAAAGCCTGATGCACCCAACTGACCTTCCCTTCTATGCGAACGCGGCTCTCAGGTTGTGAGAGCAAAGTCCAATACTCCTCATGCTCCGCGAACATGACCACCTCATCGCTAACATAAATAAAAAACTTAACCCACAACCAAAATACTCTTCGTGATCGTGACACACCATCCGCAACCGCGAAGCACACCAGAAAATCAGAAAACCACCAGTTCCAAAACAAAGGAAAATGGTTGATAACATGCTCGAGGCCCCCAGGACCCTGTCCAATCACTCAAACCAATCCCAAAACATAATAAGGACTTATTCAAGGCCTCAAGTCACACCAAACAATATCAAAACCACGAATCACACCTCAATTCAAGCATGAGTAACTAATTTAAATTTTCAAATTTAAAATTTACACCGAACATGCCTAAACAGCTCGAAATGATCTCAAATTTTGCATACAAGTCCCAAATGTCAAAACAGACCTATTCCAGCCCTTGAAACCACAATCCAAACTAGATATCATCAAAGTTAACTCCCGATCAAACGTATGAACTTTCCGAACCTTTAACTTTTCAACTTTCGCCAGATAGAACAAAATCAACCTAGAAACCTCTATATCCAAATCCATACATATGCCTAAGGCCAAAATAACCATATGGACCTATAAGAACCATTAAAATACCATTCCGTGGTCATCTATACAAAACACAAAATTTGGTCAACTTTTACTAGTTAAGCCTCCAACCAAGGGACTAAGTATCCCAATTCAATCCAAAACTTCCTCGGAACAAAACCATCCATCCCTGCAGTCACACAACAATAAATACACATATGTAAAGCATCAAATAGGGAAAACATGGCTAAAATACTCAAAATGATCGGTTGGTTCATCAAATATGACATGCTAATTGAATCCCTAAAGGTTAATAAACATCTAGAACACTTATATCAAGCCTTCATTGTCTTACAAAAATATAACATGAAGCTAAACCAAGACACATATGCATTTAAGGTATCCTCAAGAAGATTCCTTAACTTCCTTATTACTAAAAGAGGCATAGAAGCTAACCCTGATCAAAGTAGGGCTACATATAAGATTCCATCTCCTACATCTTTAAAGGATGCTCAAAAACTCAATGGGAGGATATCAAACCTAAGGCAATTTATCTCACTCCCTTATGATAAATTAACGATCCAAACGATCATTTTGAATTCTAGAACTCAATTTTGAGATTCAAGGCTTTTAATGGGTTCATTGGATGTTTTATGACTTGCGCACATCATTGGTTGTGGTTTCTGAGAGGGTTGGAAAAGTTGTGGAAGGAGAATTCTCATTTTCGAAGCTTTAAGTTGTTGGAGTTAACCAATGATTAAGTTTTGTCTGAACAACTCTAGATTGGTGATTTGATGGTTTTGTTACATTTGTATGATGATTTAGACTTAAACGTATGTTTGATTGGGGTGACCCGAGGTAATTTCAGCACTTCTAGTCAAAAGTTAGAAATTTGAGTTTTGAACATTTGAAAATTTTGAGTTTTGATGCTTGATTCTTGATTTTGATGTTGTTTTGATATTTGAGCTTACGAACGAGTTTGTATGCATTTATATACTTGTTTATATGATTCAATGCATTACCGAGGGTCTCAGGTAAGTTTCGGGATAGTTTCGGACAATTTTTGTGAAGTTGTCCATTATTGGTACTGTTGTTATTGCATTTGCGATGATAGGTTCGCAAATGCGGAGGTTGAATTTGCGGAGTTCAATTCGCATTTATGAGAGAAGGGAGAGGAAGGACAACATCGCATTTTCAATACTGGGATCGCATTTGCGAAGCATGAGTCGCATTTGCGAAGGTTGAGTGCTCAAGTGGAATCGCATTTGCAAACAGGTGGTCTCATCTGCAAACTTTAAATTTAAGAGGTTCTTTTTGCATTTGCAATTGGGCAAGCTCATAGGAGTACACATTTGTGATCACTTGGTCGCATTTTCAAACTTCACATTTGCGACATCTACATCTGGCGTTATAAGGGAACGCTTTCGAGATTTATTCTATTTTTGAGACCTAGACTTCGTTAGGAATTTTTACTTATTGTTTATTTAATTCCATGATTTTCCATAGATTTCTTACTCTTAAATCCAAGAATTCACAGTGTAGAAATTGGAATTTTGGGGTAAAACGTATGAGAGCTAAATTTTGGATTTTGGATCTCAATTTGAGGTTGAATCTTGAAACTATTTATATATTTGGACTCGTGGGGTTATGGTTAATTGGGATTTGGTCTTTATTTATAATTTAGACCATGTGGGCCTGGATTGACTTTTTGTTGAGTTTAGATTTTATGAAAGATTAAACGTTTATTGATTAGGGATGTTTCCTTTATTATTATTTGACTTTCATAGATGATATTTCACTAGGTTTGATCGTTTTGAGTATTTCTAAGGAAGAATGTATTAAGTGCAAAATTTGTTCCGAACCAACGTAAGTGTCTTGCTTAGCTTTGTTGAGAGAATCTTCTCTAATAAATGATATTGTTTGATGCATGTGGGGGCGATGCATATGCGACGAGACGAACGTATATGCGTGTGTCAGGGTTATCCATATTCGGGATAAATTATATGCTTCTTTGTGCCTTGTTAAACTTTATAATTTTTTTGACTTATGTCTTACTTGATTTGTAAACATTCATGCTAGAGATAATATTTTTAGCTTTTTTCAACTTAATTTAATAAGATGGACTATTTTTGGGATTGTTGATGTACTTAATTCAGCCGTAAAAATATCTATATCCTGAACACATCTATATTTGTTATTCTTGTGATACTTGGATTCCATATTTATGTTGAATCTCATGTAAGTGCTGTTGAGATACTTAAACATTATGGTTCTTGAAATATTGGCTTGCCCATTGGTGCAAAGGTTATAATTTACTCTCACATGAAGTATTATGCTTAATCATTCTTCTTGATATTTTTATGCTTCCTACCTTGCTTGATAATGTGGTATATATGCTTGGTGAGGAAGAATGAATTATGTGAAGGGTGTTCTCATGCTTGTGAGGAAGAATATTTATGCACGAAGGACATTTTCGTTCTTCTTGACATTATTATTATTATACAAAGGGTGTTTCCATGCTTGGTGAGGAACAATGATATAATATTGGCATGAAAGGTGTTTCCATGAATGTGAGGATGCAAGTTCATGGCACGAAGTGTGTTTTCGTGCATGCGAGGATGAGATACATGCATTATATCATGTTATCTTTTCCTCACATACACATTTGCGTTTTTTTTCTTGAGTTGTTACTGTTGCACCTATGTTTTCTATCTTGTTTGTTGATGTTACGCCTATGCTTTCTACCATATTTTCTATTATTCCATATATGCCTTCTATCTTGTGTTGTCGCATATATGCCTTCTTCTTTGAAATGTTGTTGTTACATCTATACCTTCCATCTTGCTTGTTAATGCTATCTGCATGCCTCTACCTTATTTCTTACTATTATCTATACCTTCTATCTTGCTTGTTACTATCATCTACATGCCTCTACCTTGTTTTTTACTAATATTTATTTTCTTTATACCTTGCTCGTTGTTGTTACATATGTGTTTACTATCTTGGTTGTCATTGTTACATCTATGCCTTCAACCCGATTGTTACTGTTAGCTATATGCCTTATACCTGGTTTGATATTGTTATACATATGATTGGAGAAAAGAGTGGTATTGCACGAAGGGAGTCTCTATGTTTGGTGAGCAAGAGATAAATGCACGAAAGGTATTGCCGTACCATTTGATTTGACATACATTCACTTGTTTAGTGAGAAAGAGATAAATGCATGGAAAAGTGTTGTAATTCCATTTGATTTGATATCTTGAACATACCCCTGTCTATTATACGGGTTTGAAGTTATGGCTTATATTGGTTCACATATATTGTTTCTTACTCACATACTTGATTTAGTGAAGAGGTTTGGTTGTTATATTTTTGAAATATGTTCATTATTTCTTGTATTCAATCTTTTTAGTATTACTTGTCTTCCTCCTTATTATTTCCCTTACTTATAAAATGCACGGGTTATAACAAGTGAGTATCTTTTTACTTAAAAACCTCATCACTACTTCACCGAGGTTAATCAAGATACTTACTAATTGCATGTGGTCAATTGTACTCATACAACACTTCTGCACCTAGCATGCAAATATTTGGAGATGAATAGCTGCGGAGTTTGAAGGTCTAGCATAAAGACGTACCAATATTCCAGCTACAAGCTACTATCTGTTGGTGGTAGTTTAGGACTTATGTTTCTATTTATGTAAATTTGAAACAGATGATTTATTTTCCTTAAATTGGAGTTGTACTCTTATTCTTAGTCGCTCGTGACTTCTATTACTAGTCCTTGGGATAGTTGTATTGATTTTTGCAGTCTGCTTTATTATTTATTGATGATATCTCATTGTAGTTGTAACTAATACTATTTAGCTTACCTAGCAGTTTGGGTTAAGTGTCATCACGACTCGATATAATTTGAGTTTGTGACAATAAATATCATGCATTCATTAGCATCCTTAAATATAGATTTTCAGTGGACAAACGAATATGAAAATACCCAGCAATAATTGAAGCAGTACCTAGCTAGTCCGCCTTTACTCTCAAAACCAAAAGATGGAGAGACACTCTACATACACTTAGCTATTTCAGAGTGGGGCCTTAAGTTCCATCCGAATATGAGAGGAACAAGGTACAAAAAACCTTTTCTATTATGTTATTAGATCACAAGCAGATAATGAGGTATCTATAACTAGAAAAATTGGCTATAAACTCAGGAAGATCAATTGAACATATTCAGAATAGTAGATATGATATGGTTACCATGAGACATTGGGATAAGGAGAAAGAAAGGTAAGGTTACCTCTTGTGATAAGGTTTGAGGTTGTATAACTTTTTATGAAGAGTTTTTTTTTTCTATTCAGCAAAATGGATGTGCTACAGAGAAAGTTTGAATATTTCGAGTAAGGTGACACAATTATTATCAGATAAAGTGTTCATCTCACAGATGTCCCGAGATGTGTTATACTAGTATCATATGAGCTGATAAGATGATAATATTGAGCATCAGTATGATAATATGGTAGTTGAGCCTCATTTAATTTTTTTAAGATTAAGACATCTGAATCTGAATACATATCTGAATATAAAGATGTGTATTAAGATTAAGACATGAATTTGAATATACCTCTGAATAATAAGATGTGTATATAAGATCTAAATACTAAATGATTAAGATCATTTGTTTTTCTAACATCTGAATATATAAAATTTATATTTATTTAAAAATAAATAAACATAATTTTTTAAATAAAATACTAATTAATCTAATGGAAGTGGTTCTAGGTAGCTAGTGGTAATTGGTATCCCTAGCAATTATGATTGAGGATGGTGGTGGTGGATGCTGATAGTTAATAATGGTGGGTGATGGTTATGGTTGAGGGAGGCGATGGTGGGTGGTGGTAGTTTATAATGGTGGACATTATCGCCTATGGTTATTGATGGTTATAGGGTGGTTGGTTGTGGTAGTAGAGGTGGGTGAGTATGTGGTTATGCTTTACGATGATGGTGGTGGGGATGGTGGGTGGTGGTACTAGTGGCCGATACGATTGAGGATGGTGGTGGTGGTTGATAATGGTAGGTGGTGATGGCGATTAGTAATGACTGTGGATATTAGCATCTTTATGAAATTAAGTCTTTTTTATATATCTTAATCATACAAACTTATTCAGACCCATTAAGTGATTGTGAAATAATAAAAAAAACCAATCACACTTAGTGATTAAGATCTGAATAGTTAAGATTCAGATTTTAAAAACAAACGCATTTAATATCTGACATCTGAATGATTAAGATTCAAACCTCCATTAAGTTCAAACAAATGAGCCTAAGTAATCTTAAGTTCTTAAGATGAGCTGTTAGTATTTTTTCACGCCCCGACCTCGGGGAGCACGACCGGCGCTCAATCGAGATAACTCGGTTGAGCAAGCCTACTTGATGCCTTCTATCCAACCTTATCCGGGGACAATAAAAATCAATAACAAGAGATATGCATGTGCAGAGTAAAGTGCTCCACATTCTTTTCCCACTATTCAAAAGAAATTCATTTATGATTTTAAAAATATTACAAGTTTATAGATATAATGGAAAACATGTTTGACAAATACCAACACTTCTAGTTCAATTCCCAACATCAAACACCACCCACAATCGATCTATAGAGCATAGTAGTATAAAAATACCGACAATAAGGCCCCGGTTATACCTCAAATACAAAGTACAACATCAAGTGATATCAGGCCCGGAATAGTGTAGGTCTCACCAAAACCTGCTTAATAAGGAATAACTACTAATAAGGACAAAAGTTTTCCGCTGATGAACCACCTGCATCCATTGAAGATGCAGTGCCCCTGGCAAAAGGGACGTTAGTACATATGGAATAGTACTAGTATGTAAAGCTAAATTTCCTTTTCCAAAATAGAATGCCCATATAAGAAACGGAAAACCATAGAAATAACAAGTCACAATCAACAATATCCAAATGCCCAGCTAAAACATAACAAGTTTCAAAATACGAAAATAATATATATTTTTGGTTGGAAAATCATTAGCATCGATACACCACCGTGTTTTTAGCACGTAGTTCGATCACGCCCGATCGGCTAGTCCATCTTCTCACGAACAATGTGGTTTGACATCTGATGCGAAAAAAAGTGTTACCAAGAGTAGTACCACCATGTGCGTAACATGGCATCCGATCTCCACCCGATCAGCTAGGCCGCTTTCCCACATATGCCGTGTGGGTTAACTTTTCAATTCTCAGCTATTATCGGTCTCGTCCCAATTAAGGGGAATAATATCAACACATAAATCTCATCCCAATTAAGGAAAATAATCACAATCCACTCCTACACCGGCACGAGTAGTTTTTGATGTAACGATACTCCCAAAAATATTTTTATTAATTTTCACACAAAGGTAACAGAAATACAAATATATTCACCTCATCATCTTTCACATTGTATAAATCTTCATTAGTATCTTCAACCACTCACAATAACAATATTTTCCTTGGCCTTTTTGGCCATTCATAAGATTCTTCATACATGGCACGATGGTCATATTTTATATTCCACACTTTCACTTATTTCCTTTCATGGATCATCATCATACATATCAACATATATAATATTCCAGAAATCACAACTTTAAGTTCATTAGAAATGAAGGCTTTAAACACAATAGATTTTTTTCCAAGAAATGGAGTAAAATGATTGGCAATTGAAGCGCAAGTTAAAATCCTAAACAAGTGACACACGATTTATTCTTGAAATGCTTTTCCCCAAAAAGGGCAATACACAATTTTAACTCATGAATATGTAAGAACTCAAAACACATTGGAAAATACTTACAAGCCTAGTATTAGTTAAAATAGCCACATTTGGGCATGACTTTAGTACATAAGCTTTTAGGCAAAACTATTTTCGAAGTCATTTTAAAATAGTTGAATTAAGTCTCATTTCATAACCTTTCTCACATCATTTCATTTCATTGGCACCATTAGCCACAAGTATACTTTCATTATTGGCAAGGTGGCCACACTTTATATCTTCTACCCACTTCTTTCAGTTTCAAGCATCTTTATAGATTATCAACAATAAGGCATTTCCAATCAAGACTTTAGGTACACATATAAGCAATTAAGAGTCTTAAGAACATCGAGTTTTCTCACCCAATTTGGCATCATAACTTTTTTTAAACACGACTCAAAGCCATAACATTAACATATCATTCTTGAACACATTCCCAAAGGATAACATAATGTGATAGGAGTAATTGAACATATTTTGAAAACATACATCTTTCGATACTTTGCTTACTCGAGATAATTGTATTTATTTGGAACAACTCGGAACATGGGAATTAGGAACTTGAGGCAACCATACTTCAAAACTTACGAGAAAATCATGTGATTCAATTCTAAGAGAGAAGTTTTAGCCAACATACCTTGCATGAGCTTTTCTTAAATTATTATAATTTTCTGGATATCCTAGCAATCCCAATATATTTTGAAACATAACACAATTGAACCATAATTAGAAAGATATTCATGGTTTCAGCTCATTTGAGCATTTTATTAAACACTAGGTGTATAAATTTAATTAAAAGGTTCTTCCACAAGATTTCCTTCACTCCAAAGCCCAATCTTTACCAATTTGGGCTCAACAATCTTCCCATTAATCTTATTGGTACATGAATGTATACATAATAATCTAACCCAAGAATCATACTCCCAATCACCCATCTTTTACCCAAACTCAAATTGAAGACTAGGGTTAGAACATTGATCTTGTGAGATTTCCTTGTTGGATTTCAAAGCTTGGACAAGATCTTGATGAACAAATCACTTGACCTTCTTCCTCTCTCTAGAACACTCGCACTTCTCTCTAAAAATATAAAAAAAATTCCTTCAAAAAGAGCCCCAAAGGCTATTTATCAAAATGGGGTCGGGTTACATAATCAAAAAATGAACCCCTACAAAATCATCATTGTTGTCGCATAGTGGACCGCATAACAGCTATGCAGCCCGTAAAATGTCACGACCCAGATTTTTCACCCTCGGGAGTCGTGATGGCGCCTACTAATAGGAGCTAGGCAAGCCAAATATCAATTACCTCTTTTATCGAACATCGACAATATTAAAAACAATGAAGAATTTAATAATAAAGCAGAAGTCTCAAATATAATTAACTGAAAGAAATGCGGAAGTTTAACAAAATCCTCTACCCAAGACTGGGGTCACAATACTCACGAACGTCTAGAGAATACTAAATACAAGGTTCGAATGGAGCATAAAATTGTTTGTTTCGGTACAAAGGTAACAAACTAAAATAGAGATAGAGAGACTCCGGGTTTGCGGACGTCAACAAGGCTACCTCGGGTCTCTGGACGGAAGTCAACTCCCGAATCCGCTACTTCTGTCCAAAAGCTATTGCTTCGAGGCTGTGATCTGTGCAAAAAGAAGCACAGAGTGTAGCGTCAGCACAACCGATCCCATGTGCTGGTAAGTGCCTAGCGTAACCTCGACGAAGTAGTGACGAGGCTAGACCAGACTACCATATAAACCTGTGCAGTTATGAAATATATTGCAGAAAATAAACAGGAAATAAGGAGTTTATAAAACGAGGGGGAAACATGTTGTGCGGATGCAACAGTTAAAACAAGAAGTCTAAACTTAAGGATAGAACCGCCAATAGAAACTTAAATCTGGAATAAACAAACTTAATCTATAATTTGTAGTGGCGCGCAACCTGATCCGATCACATTACAATACTGTTATGGCGTGCAACCCGATCCTCAATTATCACTATTGCAGCGTGCAACCCGATCCTCAATTATCATTGTTGCGGCGTGCAACCCGATTCTCAATTATCATTGTTGCGGCATGCAACCCGATCCTCAATTATCACTATTGTGACGTGCAACCCGATCCTCAATTATCACTGTTGCGGTGTGCAACCTGATCCTTATATAAATAACAAACCTCACCCAATCAACAATCACAAGTAAGGGTAAGGCAGGATAAAAACTAATGACAACAATCCCGTCAAGGGAATATAACAACACAACTAAATCCCGACAAGGGAGAAAAATCAACAAAAACCAATAACACGTCCCGGCAAGGGAGTAACCATCAACTCTTTCTCTTTCTTACGCTTCTCACTTATAATTCACTTTAACATACGAGCCCTCGCTCCAAGAGTCATTTCATATCATATACCTTCTCAATCAGTAACACAACTCGAGCCATTTCTCCACGGAGTTTAGTAATCATAATCACTGCCTCATGCTCTTTACAGTATATAGAAATCATCAAATAAGCATGGAAGAATCACAACAATTCAGGATAACCTCAATATAAGGACACACGGTCATGCTAGATACCAATGTATAGCTACTCATCACCGTGCCTATACACCGTACTCGACAAATAGCAATTAGCAAATAAGACTCTACTCCTATTCCCTCAAGCCAAAGTTAGACCAAACACTTACCTCAAATGCTCTAAACTCAACTCAAGCCTCTAGTATAGCTTTACCCCTCGAATTTACCACCAAACCGCTCGAATCTAGTCACAAATTACTTGAATGCATCAACAAATGCTAATTGAATCAATTTGAATGCTTGAAATGAATTTTTTCCAAAGTTTTACTCAAAAATTCCCAAAATGCCCCCAGACCCACTTGGTCAAAACCCGAGGTTCGAACCAAAACCCGATTATCCATTCCCCCACGAGTTCATATCTATGATTTGTTTTGAAATCAGACCTCAATTTGAGGTCCAAATCCCGAATTTTAAGAAAACCTAGGTTCTACCCAAAATTCCCAAATTTCCCATTGAAATCTTTGTTTTGAAGTTTGAAATTATGTTTAAAGATGTTAAGGAGTAAAAAAATAAGTTAGAAATCACTTATCCATCGTTTTGAAGAAGAAGAATCATTTGGAAAATCGCCTCATATGTTTTGGGTTTTGAAAAAAAATGAAAAATCACTGAAATACCGGCCTTTTATACCCTACCGGAGGCTCAGTGCAGACCGCACAAAAGTGCGCCGCGGCCGCGCTAGGGACTGGAAATGATCCCCCCCTCTGAACTCACCCAGTGCGAACCGCGCAAATTTGGCACGCGGCCGCGCTGGTCGACCTAGGACCACTGGCCTCTCTCAACTTAACCATGCGGACTGCGCGGAGATGTACCGCGGTCGCTCGGACCGCGCGAATTCGACCGCGGGCACGATGGGGGCCTGCGAATCCTGAACCTGCAACCACCTGCTATTTCTAAGTCTAAGATCTCCCAGGACCCACTCAAAACTCACCCGAGCCCTCGGGGCTCCAAATCAAATATGCACACAACCTTAAAAACATCCTACGGACTTACTCGTGCGATCAAATTGCCAAAATAACATCATATACATAGAATCAAGCCTCAAATCACATGATTTCTTCCAACTTTTCATAAAACACAAATTTTCCATTTTTAAGTCCGAAACAAGTCAAATGACGTCTGTTTTCAACCAAACTTTACAGAAAGCGCTTAAATCACATATAAGACTTGTACTGGGAGTCAGAACCAAAATACGGGCCCGATACCAATGCTTTCTAATCCATTTTCATTTCAAATTTCAAAATAAATTTCAGAAAAATAATTTCTTTTAAAAATTTATTTCTCGGGCTCGGGACCTCAGATTTCGATTCTGGGCATACTCCCGAGTCCCATATTTTTCTAAGGACCCTCCAAGACCGTCCAATCACGTGTCCGGGTCCGTTTACCTAAAATGTTGACCAAAGTCAACTTTAATTATATTAGTATCAAAATTTATCAATTTTTACACATAATTTATATTTAAGTTTTTCGGCTACGCTTTCGGAGTACGCACGCAAATCGAGGCAAGTAAAAATGAGGGTTTCAAGCCTCGAAAGCACGGAAGAAAGAGAAAATAGGTGATGACCCTTTGGGTCGTCACATTCTCCACCTCTAAAACAACAGTTCGTCCTCGAACGGACAAAAGAAAGAAGTAACTGAGTCGAGAAATAGATGCGGATAACGGCTCTACATATCAGACTTGGACTCCTAGGTCGATGCCTCAGGAGGCTGACCTCTCCACTGGACACGCACTGAAGGAAAACTCTTCAACCTCAACTGTCGAACCTGCCAGTCTAGAATAGCTAACGGCTCCTCCTCATAAGACTGATCCTTGTCAGCCTGGACAGTGCTAAAATCTAAAACGTGAGCTGGATCGCTGTGACACCTTCGAAGCATGGACATATGAAACACTGGATGTACGGCTGACAAACTAGGCGGCAAGGCAAGTCTATAAGCCACTTCTCCCACACGATCGAGAATCTCAAATGGACCAATGAACCTAGGGCTAAGCTTGCCCTTCTTCCCAAATCTCATCACGCCCTTCATAGGCGACACTCGGAGCAAGACCCGCTCACCAACTATGAAAGCTACATCCCGGAACTTACGATCTGCATAACGTTTTTGCCGCGACTGAGCCGAACGAAGCCTGGCCTGAATGATCTTGACCTTATCCAAGGCCTCCTGAACTAAGTCTGTACCCAATAACCGAGCCTCTCCCGGCTCAAACCATCCCATTGGAGACCGACATCGCCTACCATACAACGCCTCATATGGAGCCATCTGGATGCTGTACTGGTAGCTGTTGTTGTAGGCGAACTCTGCGAAAGGCAAAAACTGATCCCACGAACCTCCAAAGTCGATAAGACAAGCCCGGAGCATATCCTCTAAAACCTGAATAGTTCGTTCAGACTGACCATCCGTCTGAGGATGAAATGCTGTGCTCAACTCGACCCATGTGCCCAACTCTCACTGAACTGCAACCCAGAAATGCGAGGTAAACTGTGTACCCCGATCCGAAATGATAGATACCAGCACACCATGAAGGCGAACAATCTCCCAGATATAAATCTCGCTAACCTCTAGGATGAATAGGAGACTGCCACAGGAATGAAATGCGCTGACTTGGTCAGCCTATCAACAATAACCCATATCGCATCGAACTTCTTCCGAGTCAATGGAAGTCTGGTAACGAAATCCATGGAAATCCTCTCCCACTTCCACTCGGGAAGCTCAATCCTCTGGAACAAACCACCAGGCCTCTGATGCTCATACTTAACCTGCTGACAGTTCAAACATCGAGCCACATATACAACAATATCCTTTTTCATCGTACGCCACCAATAATGTTGCCGCAAGTTCTGATACATCTTCACGGCGCCCAGGTGAATAGAATACCGTGAACTATGGGCCTCCGCTAAGATCAACTCTCGAATCCCATCGACATTGGGCACACAAACTCGCCCCTGCAATCTCAAAACACCATCGCTATCTAAGGTAACCTTCGTGGCACCTCCATGCTGCACCGTGTCTCTCAGGACACACAAATGGGGATCATCAAACTGCCGATCATGGATACGCTCTAATAATGAAGAACGAGCGACCGTGTAAGCTAACACTCTGCTAGGCTAAAAAATGTCCAACCTCACAAATCGATTGGCCAGGGCCTGAATATCCAAAGCAAGCAGTCTCTGGCTGACCAGAATATAAGCAAGACTACCCATGCTGGCGGACTTTCTACCCAATGCATCGTCCACCACATTGGCTCTCCCCGGGTGATACAAAATAGTAACATCATAATCTTTCAATAACTCTGACCATCTTCTTTACCTCAAATTCAACTCCTTTAGCTTGAACAAGTTTTGAAGACTCTTGTGATCAGTGTACACCTCACACGTCACACCATACAGGTAGTGCCTCCAAATCTTCAAAGCATGAACAATGGCTGCCAACTCTAGATCATGAACCGGATAATTCTTCTCGTGGATCTTCAACTGCCTTGAAGCATAAGCAATGACTCTGCCATCCTGCATCAATACTGCACCAAGCCCAATACGATAATCATCACAATAAACTGTATAAGGCCTTGCGCCTTTGGGCAAAACCAATACCGGTGCCGTAGTCAGAGCTGTCTTAAACTTCTAAAAGTTCGCCTCACACTCATCTGACCGTCTGAACTGGGTACCCTTCTGGGTCAATCTGGTCATCGGGGCTGCAACAGATGAAAATCCCTCCACGAACCGATGGTAATAACCTGCTAACCCCAAGAAACTCCGAATTTTCGTGGCTGATGCTGGTCGAGGCCAGTTCTTGACTGCCTCAATCTTCTTCGGGTCCACCTGAATACCCTCTGCTGATACAACGTGACCCAGAAATGCAACCGAACTCAACCAGAACTCGCACTTTGAGAACTTATCATATAACTGACTATCTTTCAGAGTCTGAAGAACCACTCTTTGGTGCTGCTTGTGCTCCTCCTGGCTGCGGGAGTACACCAGAATATCATCAATAACGACTACCACGAACAAGTCCAAATAAGGCCTGAACACTCGGTTCATCAACTCCATAAATGCTACTGGGGCATTGGTCAACCCAAATGACATGACAAAAAACTCATAATGCCCATACCAAGTGCGGAATGCTGTCTTAGGGACATCAGACGCCCTAATCCTCAGCTGATGGTTGCCAGATCTCAAGTCTATCTTTGAAAACATCTTCGCACCCAGAAGCTGGTCGAACAAATCGTTAATCCTCGGTAGTAGATACTTGTTCTTAATCGTCACTTTGTTCAATTACCGGTAATCAATGCACATCCTCATCGAACCATCCTTTTTCTTCACAAATAACACCGGCTCACCCTAAGGAGAAACACTAGGTCTAATAAAACCCTTCTCCAGCAAATCCTGCAACTGGTCCTTTAACTCCTTCAACTCTGGCGGGGCCATGCAATACGGCAGGATAGAAATGGGCTGAGTGCCCGGAGCCAGATCAATACAAAAATCAATATCCCTATCGGGTGGCATACCCGGTAGGTCTGAAGGGAAAACCTTGGGGAACTCCCGAATAATAGGAACAGAATCAATAGAAGGGACCTCTACGCTGGAATCGCGAACATACGCCAGATAAGCTAACACCCCTTCTTGACCATGCGTCGAGCCTTCACATATGAAATAACACTACGGGTGTATGCCCTGGGGTCCCTCTCCACTCCAAACGGAGAAAATCTGGCAAAGCCAAGGTCACGGTCTTGGCGTGACAATCCAAGATAGCATGATACGGAGACAACCAATCCATCCCTAATATAACTTTAAAATCCACCATGTCTAAGAGCAATAAATCGACACGGGTCTCTAGACCCTCAAACACTACCACACAGGAACGATAAACTCGGTCGACCACTATAGAATCACCCACCGATATAGATACATAACCAGGAATACCCAAAGCATCACTAGGCATAACCAGATAGGGTGAAAAATAGGACGACACATACGAATACGTAGACCCAGGGTCAAATAGCACTGGAGCATCCCTATCACAAATCAGAATAGTACCTGTAATGACTACTTTTGAAGACTCAGCCTCTGGCCTGGCTGGAAGAGCATAACAGCGGGGTTGGGCCCCACCTCCTTGAACCATATCTCTAGGACAATTGGCTGCTGGCTGGCCTCTACCTCTGGCAGTCCGATCTCCACCTCTATGATCTCTGCCTCCACCTTTATGGCCTCTACCCCCGCCTCTAGCTGGTTGGGCGGCCTATGGATCACCTGATGCCTGTATCATAGGACGAGGACCCTGCTGCTGTGACTGAGCACCTCTTAACCTCAAGCAAGCCCTCCTGATGTGACCACACTCACTACACTCATAGCACCCGCCTGAATGCTGCAGCTGAGAAGACTGTGACTGAGCCTGTCGACTTGAATGTCCACCCCAAAAACTCTGAAGTGGTGGGGCAGTGATGGGTGTTGATGGGTGCTGATGAAGCTGCTGGTCAGAATAATGAGGCTGAGAACCACGACCCTCTGAAGTAACATAAGAGACCTGGAGAGCTGACTGGAAGGGCCTCGGAGGATGGCCTCTATCATAAGAATCTCTACCTCAAGACGAGGTACCAATGAACCTACCTGCATGACGGGTCCTCTTATCTGACCCATGACCACCTCCCCGTGCAAGAGCCATCTCAACTCTATGGGCCGCATTGGCCGCCTCCTGAAAATAAATCTCACTCCCGGCTCCCATAGACATCTGGAGATGGATCGGCTGAATCAATCCATCAATAAACCTCCGCACCCTTTCTCTCTCTGTGTGTAGGGAGTATAACAATAGCATGGCGTGCTAGATAAATGAACCGGGTCTCATACTGAGTGACTGTCATAGAGCCCTGCTGGAGGCGCTCGAACTGCCTGCGAAGAGCCTCCCTCTGAGTAACTGGGAGAAACTTCTCCAAAAACAACTCTGCAAATTGGTCCCAAGTCAATGATGGTAACCTTGCTGGCCTGGATAAACAATAGTCCCTCCACCAAGTCTTGGCGGATCCTGCTAGTCGAAAGGTGGCGAAGTCGAGCCCATTGGTCTCCACAATACCCATAGTCCGAAGGATCTCATGGCAGCTAAATAAGAAATCCTGTGGATCCTCTGAAGTAGTACCACTGAATGTGGTGGTGAAGAGCTTGGAGAACCTATCAAGCCTCCACAAAGCATCTGCGGACATAGCCGGCCTGGGCCACAATACCCGGCTGAAGTGCCACAGCTGGCTAAACCACTAGAAACTGAGCTTGGGGAGCTACCTACTCCGGAGTACGTGTAGCGGGGGTCTGAACTCCTCCTCCATCCTGAGAAGTGGCTAGTGCTACTAGAAGCAAACCCGCTCTAGTGACGCTCTCCACAAAGCCTACCAATCTGACCAAAGCGTCCTGAAGAACTGGGGTGGCTATGAACCCCTCTGGGACCTGAGCTGGGCCCACCGGAGCTGCTGGGGCTGGAACCTCCTCATCATAATCAACATGAGGCTCCACCTATGGGACTGCTTCCTGAGGCTGAGCTCTGCCCCTGCCTCGGCCTCTGGCACGACCTCGGCCTCGCCCTCTGCCCCTCGTAGAAGCTGCTACTGGGGGCTCGGGCTGCTGCACGGTAGAAGAGGAAGCACGTGTTCTCGTCATCTGTGAAAGAACAGAGTAGAAAGATAATCAGTATTTGAGAAATAGAATCGCACGACAAGAAAGAACAAAAGTGAAATTTTCCTAACTCCGTAGCCTCTGGGGGATAAATACAGACGTCTCCGTACCGATCCCTCAGACTCTACTAAGTTTGTCTGTGAGTCGTGAGACCTATGTAACCTAGTGCTATGATACCAACTTGTCACGACCCGGATTTCCCACCCTCGATCGTGAGGGTGCCTACTAATAGGATCTAGGCAAGCCAAATATCAATTACCTATTTTAGCGAACATCGACAATATTAAAAATAATGAAGCATTTAATAATAAAGCAGAAGTCTCAAATATAATTAACTAAAAGAAATGCGGAAGTTTAACAAAATCCTCTACCCAAGATTGGGGTCACAATACTCACGAACTTCTAGAGAATACTAAATACAAGGTTCGAATGGAGCACAAAACTGTTTGTTTCGGTACAAAGGTAACAAACTAAAATAGAGATAGAGAGACTCCGGGTCTGCGGACGTCAGCAAGGCTACCTCGGGTCTCTGGACGGAAGTCAACTCCCGAATCCGCTACTGCTGTCCAAAAGCTACTGCTCCAACTCTGTGATCTGTGCAAAAAGATGCACAGAGTGTAGCATCAGCACAACCAACCCATGTGCTGGTAAGTGCCTAGCCTAACCTCGGCGAAGCAGTGACGAGGCTAGACCAAACTACCATATAAAACTGTGCAGTTATGAAATATATTGCGAAAAATAAACAGGAAATAAGCAGTTTATAAAAGGAGGGGGAACATGCTGTGGGGAGGCAACAGTTAAAATAAGAAGTCTAAACTTAAGTTTAGAACAGCCAACTGAAACTTAAATCCGGAATAAACAAACTTAAGCTATAATTTGTAGTGGCGCGCAACCCGATCCGATCACATAACAATACTGTTGTGGCGTGCAACCCGATCCTCAATTATCACTGTTGCAGCGTGCAACCCGATCCTCAATTATCATTGTTGCGGCGTGCAACCCGATCCTCAATTATCACTGTTGCGGCATGCAAACCGATCCTCAATTATCACTGTTGCAGCATACAACCCGATCCTCAATTATCATTGTTGCGGCGTGCAACCCGATCCTTATATAAATAACAAACCTCACCCAATCAACAATCACAAGTAAGGGGTAAGGCGGGATAACAACTAATGACAGCAATCCCGTCAAGGGAATATAACAACACAACTAAATCCCGACAAGGGAGAAAAATCAACAAAAACCAATAACACGTCTCGGCAAGGGAGTAACCATCAACTCTTTCTCTTTCTTACGCTTCTCACTTATAATTCACTTTAACATGCGAGCCCTTGCTCCAAGAGTCATTTCATATCATATACCTTCTCAATTCGTAACACAACTCGAGCCATTGCTCCACGGAGTTTAGTAATCATAATCTCTGTCTCATGCTCTTTACAGTATATAGAAATCATCAAATAAGCATGGAAGAATCACAACAATTTAGGATAACCTCAATATAAGGACACACGGTCATGCTAGACACAAGTGTATAGCCACTCGTCACCATGCCTATACACCGTAATCGACAAATAGCAATTAGCAAATAAGACTCTACTCCTATTCCCTCAAGCTAAAGTTAGACCAAACACTTACCTCAAATGCTCCAAACTCAACTCAAGCATTTAGTATAGCTTTACCCCTCGAATTCACCAACAAACCGCTCGAATCTAGTCACAAATTACTTGAATGTATCAACGAATGCTAATTGAATTAATTTGAATGCTTGAAATGAAATTTTTTCCAAAGTTTTACTCAAAAATTCCCAAAATGCCCCCAGTCCCACTTGGTCAAAACCCGAGGTTCGAACCAAAACCCGATTACCCATTCCCCCACGAGTTCATATCTATGATTTGTTTTGAAATCGGACCTCAATTTGAGGTCCAAATCCCGAATTTTAAGAAAACCTAGGTTCTACCCGAAATTCCCAAATTTCCCATTGAAATTTTCGTTTTGAAGTTTGAAATTATGTTTAATGATGTTACGGAGTAAATAAAATAAGTTAGAAATCACTTACCCATCGTTTTGATGAAGAAGAATCGTTTGGAAAATCGCTTCCTGTGTTTTGGGTGTTGAAAAAAATGAAAAATCACTGAAACCCAGGCCTTTTATACCCTACTGGAGGCTAAGCGCGGACCTCGCAAAAGTGCGCCGCGGCCGCGCTAGGGACTGGAAATGATCCCCCCTCTGAACCCACCCAGCGCGAACCACGCAAATTTGGCATGCGGTCGCGCTGATCGACCTAGGACCACTGGCCTCTCTGAACTTAGCCATGCGGACCGCGCGGAGATGTAACGCGGCCACGCGGACCGCGCGGATTCGACCGCGGGCGCGATGGGGGCCTGCGAATCCTGAACCTGCAACCACCTACTATTTCTAAGTCTAATACCTCCCGGGGCCCACTCAAAACTCACCTGAGCCCTCGGGGCTCCAAACTAAATATGCACACAACCTTAAAAATATCTTACGGACTTACTCGTGCGATCAAATCGCCAAAATAACATCATATACATAGAATCAAGCCTCAAATCACATGATTTCTTCCAACTTTTCATAAAACACAACTTTTCCATTTTTAAGTCCAAAACACGTCAAATGTCGTCCGTTTTCAACCAAACTTTACAGAAAGCGCTTAAATCACATATAAGACTTGTACCGGGTGTCGGAACCAAAATACGGGCCCGATACCAACGCTTTCTAATCCATTTTCATTTCAAATTTCCAAATAAATTTGAGAAAAATTATTTCTTTTAAAAATTCATTTCTCGGGCTCGGGACCTCAAATTTCGATTCCGGGCATACGCCCAAGTCGCATATTTTTCTACGGACCCTCCGGGACCGTCCAATCACGGGTCCGGGTCCAGTTCCGTTGACCCAAAATTTTGACCAAAGTCAATTTTGATCATATTAATATCAATATTCATCAATTTTTACACAGAATTCATATTTAAGTTTTTCGGCTACGGTCCCGGACTGTGCACGCAAATTGAGGCAAGTAAAAATAAGGTTTTCAAGGCCTCGGAAGCATAGAATGAAAGAAAAAATAGGTGATGACCCTTTGGTGGGTCGTCACACAAAATGGACCGAAAAATTGTACCACAAAAAATTAGGATGTTAGGGTTGGGTCTGCGGCAGCTATGCGGTCCGCAGACCTCTTGGACTGACATATGCTTATAGGTTAGGTATTATTTGAGAAGTGTGACATCAAGGTCTTATTTAACATAGATTGACATGATTCGTAATGTGCTATGCTAGGTCGATATGCAAAGATTGTTAGATGGATCAGACTTGTCATTCTTAATGTGCAAAGTGTTGAATGGAAAAAATTAACTTAGTTGCCTAAGGACAAGGATACTTCTTTTATGAAGGTTACGTGTAAGAAGCTCAAAGGGTGTTCGGTGTTTGACATATTTTGTTGTCCTTTAGGACATTAGTATAGTCATCGTCTCTTGGAAAGGTAGTGGTTAATAAGATCAAGGTGAGTTACTTAAGGACCGGGTGTTTTGTTTATTTGGGAAGTGGATTTTTAGGATTGGTTCATTGTCATGGACTTAGCATACTTTTATATCATAGTTGGCATCAATTCTGTAGAGATGAAAATTTGGACAAAATAGTTGGGATTAACTTGAGAATTTTGAGGTGGTCTAGGCTTGTATGTTAAAAAGAAAGATGGTCCCATGCAGCTAAGCATTGATGTTAGACAAATTGGGCTAGGTGAAAATCATGGAATTACGAGTTCCTTATTATGTAATGTAGGTTGACAAATGCTTTGATAGTTTTTATGGACGTATGAATCAAGATTTTAAGCCTAATATGGATAATTATGTGATTATGCACATTGATGACATTATAGTGTACTCTAATAACTCGACTGGTAATTTTGAGCTCTAGCATGTCATTTGGTAGTTCAAGACCTTGAGTAGCTTCATTTATTCAGAGTTTATTTGGAAGAATAACTCTCTATTCAGAAACTTTAAGTTAGAAGAGTTGACCAAAGTTTGAATTTTGAGTAAGTGACCTCGGATCTAGTTTGAATCTCTCTATAGGTTCGTAAGGTAATTTCGGACTTGGTCTTATGTTCGGGTTGAGTATCGGATGGTCCGAGAGCGATTCAGTGCTTATTATCGGAAGCTTGCATTTTGAAGGTTTTGAAATTTGCTAAGTTTGACTGTGATTTGGAGTGTAGTTTGGTGTAATAAGACTCCGGGAGGTGTTCCGGGACCTTTGATAGTTTCATTTTATTGATTGAAACTTGTGCATAAAGTTTGGTCGTGATCCGAAATGTCTAAATGTGATTCGGACCATTTCCCTTATTTTACAACTGCTGGTTTCTGGTGTGTTTGGTAGGCATAGCGATTGCGGACGAAAGGTTGCAAGCACGAAGGTTAATGTAGAGCGGGGGCGGCTGTTCTATGCATTCACAATTGGAGCCCCGTGTTTGTGTCGTGTTCTGGGCCGGGACTTTGCATTCATGAGCATAGTCCCGTGTTGGCATAGCGGTTGAAGTTGGGCTGGGGTGAGTTGGTCTTCATGAACATGAAGGAGTCCCGCGTTCCTAGTGGTTGGATTGTTTATGCTTCGCAATCGCAAGGTGTCATACGCGATCGTGAAGGTGTCACAACTCAAGTTCTCCCTCCTTCAATCCGTTATGACGGCACCTAGTCACTACGACTAGGTAAGACTAACATTTGCGGAAAAATGAAACGAAAACATAAAAGCTAACAACTAACAAGTAATTTTTTAATAAGAAATTAAGATGTCGCTCGGCATATACAATAAAAAGGGTACATAAACTCTCCCAAAACCTGGAATATCATAAGTCACAAGCTACAGAAAGAAACAGTACTCCTATACTCCAGAGTCTAACAAAACAACAAAAATACAAGAAGTGTTTGACATGGGTAAGAGTAGGTAGGGACTCTGAGGTCTGCGGATGCGACAAATATACCTTGAAGTCTCTACAGCTATCCCGCCTCACTGGTAATGTGGTTGATAAGTGGTACCTAGATCTGCACACGAAAAACATATGCAGGGAAGGGCATGAGTACACCACAACGGTACCCAGTAAGTGTCAAGCCTAACCTCGGTCGAGTAGTGAGGAGGACACTCAGGGCCCTACTGGTATATATATAATAAAACAAGACAAAATGAAAAATCACAATAAAATAAAGACTAAAATTTAACAAGAATGAAATCATAGAAAGATAACAGCTCAGTACGTAGAGATAACAACAGGGGATCTCCTGAGATACCATCTCGTAATCCCAAATGTAAATGTACAAAGGGGGTCTCCTGAAATACCGTTCCGTAGTTCAAAATAAATATGCAAGACAGGGAAATCTCCCAGAATATCGTTCTGTTGTCCCAAAGTAAATATGCAGGGGGATCTCCTAAAATACCGTTCCGTAGTCCCAAAAGTAAATATGCTGGGGAATCTCCTGGAATACCGTTCCATAGTCCCAAAAGTAAATACACAGCTCAAACAGTAGAAATAACAGCTACAACACGAAATCCTACAATTTATACCAAGTACAAGTCATGGAAGAAGCAGGGAATTCACTAAGCATGCTGCATAGAGTTCAGATAGGCAATTAAGACACGTAGACATGCTATTCTAAACTAAACAGGATAATTACATATGATAGTGTAGCTCAAATAAAGTGAAACAAGTTATTACTTAGTGAAAATGGAGTTTTACAACAAATATCCTGTGTACGTACTCGTCACTTCATGTACACGGGGCTCACATATCAAAATAGTACCAAATCCTAAGGGGAGTTCCCCCACACAAGGTTAGTCAAGCCACTTACCTCGAACCAAGCTTAAATCAATCTATAACAATGCTCTTTCCACAAATATTCGACTTTGAGTGGCTTAAATCTAGCCAAAATCAATTACATATCATAAATATAACTACAAGAACTAATTTCGCTAACGAAATCAAAGCTAAAGCAAGAAATTGGAAAATCGCCCTAAAAACGCTCCCCGGACCCACGTCTCATAATCGGGTAAAAGTCAAAATATGAACACCCATTCACTCATGAGTCTAACCATACAAGAATTACTTGAAATCGACTTCAAATCGCCTTCCAAAAACTTAAAATTTTAGTCCATGAAATTTCTACCATTTCCCCCCAAATTTCCAACTCAAATCCCTAATTAAATGATGAAATTAACCATAGATTAATAGGATATAACCATAAAGGAGTTAAGAATCGTTACCCACAAGCTTGCTCTGAAAATTCCTCGAAATTTTGCATCAATCCGAGCTCTCTAGGTTCAAAAATGGAGAATGAAATCAAACACTCTCACTTAGCCCTTTTTTGCCCAGTCAAACAGCACTTACGGTCCAGATTCCGCTTATGTAGTGCCGCTTTTGCGACGAAGACTCCGCACTTGCGGAGTTCACTTAAAATCCCAGGAATCACACCTACGCACAACCATCTGCATATGCGGACGCGCCTCTGCACTCAATCATCCGCTTCTGCGATCGCACGTCGGCTGATGCGGCTCCGCTTCTACCGCTTACACGTCGCACCTGTGACCACTGGACAACCTCATCTTCTTCGCATCTACCATCGCACGCTCGCTTCTGTGAGTTGCACCTGCGGTCAATCTTACGCAGGTGCGACTACACCAGATGCAACACACTTCAGCCATTTCTCCCAAAACTCAACTTGATCCGTTAACCATCCGGAATTCACCCGAGGCCCTGGGACCTCAGCCAAATATACCAACAAGTCCTAAAACAACATAAAAACTTAGTTGATCCCTCAAATCTAATCAAACAACTCTAAAAATACGAATCACCCTCCAAATCAAACTTAAAGAACTTGAAACTTTCAAATTTCCACAACTGATGCTGAAACTTGTCAAACCACGTCTAATTGACCTCAAATTTTGCACACCAGTCATATTCAATATTACGGACCTACTCTAACTTTCGAAACCAGAATCTGACCCCGATAACAAAAAGTCCACTACCGCTCAAAATCTCCAAAAATTCGACTTTTGCCATTTCAAGCCTAAATAAGCTACTGACGTCAAAAATACAATCTCGACTTGCCCCTAAGCCCAAAATCACCCAACGGAATCGATGGAACTCCATTCCAGAGTCGTCTTCACACAATTATGACTATAGTAAATCCAAAGACTTAAGTCTCCGTTTAGGGCATAAGTGTCCCAAAGCACTCTAAAAACCAAAACGAAATCTCTCGGCAAGTCACAATAGCAGAAAAAGATACGGGGAAGCAATTATTAGGGTATGGGAGCTAAAACTCTCAAAATGATCATCCGGGTCGTTACATCCTCCCTTTCTTAAAACAATCGTTCGCCCTCGAATGAGCATAGAGACATACCTGAAATGGTAAAAAGAAGAGGACAACAACTGCGTATATCCTGCTCGGTCTCCCAAGTCGCCTCCTCAACCGGCTAATCCCTCCACTGAACTTTCACTGATGCAATGTTCTTTGACTTCAGCTTTTGAACATGCCTGTCCAAAATAGCCACTGGCTCCTCAACATAGGATAGATCCTTTTCCAACTGGACTGAGCTGAAATTCAATACATGAGATGGATCATCGTGATACTTCCGTAGCATAGAAACATGGAGTACCGGATGAATTCCTGCTAGACTGGGAGGCAAGGCAAGCTCATAAGAAACCTTCCCAACTTGTCGCAACACCTCAAATGGACCAATGAGCCTTGGGCTTCGCTTGCTCTTCTTCCCGAACCTCATGACGCCCTTCATAGTCGAAACTCGGAGCAAGACCCGCTCTCCAACCATGAATGAAACATCGTGAACCTTCTAATCCACATAACTCTTCTATCTGGACTGGGCTGTGCGAAGTCTATCCTGAATCACTTTAACCTTCTCCAAGGCATCCTGAACCAAGTTTGTGCCCAATAATCTAGCCTCGCCCGACTAGAACCAACCCACGGGGACCAACACCGCCTACCATACAGAGCCTCATACGAATCTAAATGCTGGACTAATAACTATTTTTGTAGGCAAACTCCGAAGTGGCAAGAACTGATCCTATGAACCTCCAAACTTCATCACACACGCAAGGAGAATATCCTCAAGAATCTGAATAGTGCGCTCAGACTGCCTGTCCGTTTGAGGGTGAAATGGTGTGCTCAACTCCACCCAAGTACCCAATTCATGTTGTACTACTCTCCAAAACCATGATGTAAACTGCGTAACCCGGTCAGAGATGATAGATACCGGCACGCCAAGTCTTACAATATCGCGAATATAAACTCGATCCAGTTGCTCGGAAGAATAGGTGATCATCACATGAAGGAAATGAGCTGACTTGATTAGCCTATCCACAATTTCCCATACTACATCAAACTTTTGCTAAGTCTGTGGGAGTCCAACAACGAAATTCATAGTGATCTGCTCTCATTTCCACTCCTGAATCTCTTACTTCTGAAGTAATCCACCCGGTCGCAGATGCTCATACTTCACATGCTGGAAATTTAGACACAGAGTAACATACTCCACTATGTCTTTCTTCATCAGCATCCACCAAAAATACTGCCTCAAGTCCTGATACATCTTCACGGAACCGAATGAATAGAGTACTACAAGCTATGAGCCTCATGAAGAATCAACTCATACAAACCATCAACATTAGGCACACATAATCTGCCCTACATCCTCAATGCACCATCATCCCCAATAGTAATCTCCTTAGCATCACCGTGTTGGACCGTGTCCTTCGGGACAAACAGATAGGGGTCATCATACTGACACTCCCTAATACGATCATAAAGAGAAGACCGAGATACCATACAAGCCAATACTCAACTCGGCTTAGAAATATCCAATCTCACAAACTGACTGGATAAGGCCTGAACATCCAACATCATGGGCCTCTCTGCTGCTGGTAGATATGCTAAGCTCCCCAAACTCTCTGCTCGGCAACTCAAAGCATCGGCCACCACATTGGCCTTTCCAGGGTGGTACAAAATGGTGATGTCATAATCCTTAAGCAGCTCTAACCACCTCATCTGACACAAATTAAGATCCTTCAGCTTAAACAAATGCTGTAAACTTCGTTGATCAGTGTAAATCTCATAAGGGACTTCGTACAAATAGTGCCTCCAAATCTTCAAGGCATGAACAATAACTGCTAACTCAAGGTCGTGGATAGGATAGTGTGAACACGTGATTTTTGCCCTACATGAATTACTCCCATAAATTCAAGAAAATAAATTTTTCCCATTATTTGCAATTTCTTAGATTTTTGTAGCATTTTGTGTTAATTATTTGCATTTGTCTGTGCACGTTTATTTTATTTAAATCATGAAAAACACAAAAATACCATGCATTTGCATTTAGGAGTTATTTTCATATTTTTAGGTTAATTAGTAAATTAGATGTTTATTAAAAATAAAAATTACAAAAAATTAGTTCATTTTGCATTCTACTCTTTAAATTTTGAATTTAGGAGTTATTTAATTTTTATAAATACTTTGACTAATAATTAGGCTAATTTGGTGAGTTAATTGAGTTTAGGAATTAATTTAGGTTTTTTATTTATTTTAATTTGGAAAAGAAATAGAAAATCATAAATTAAAAGGAAAAGAAGAGTTTTGAATTAAAAACCCGTTTTCAATTTTGGGTCATGACACGATCCAAAATCCACTAAGGGTCGTGGTGGCGCCGGACACCGATGTCAGGCAAGCCAAATAGAATACTAATTAAATTCTCGTTATAATAATTTTTAAAAACGTTTCTTTTATACAATTTAAACAAGACTGAGTATATTCCTCCGAATGAATAATGAAATATTTAAACAACTTGCAAGATTTTCGAATAAATCCAAATACATCCCCAGAACCAGGTGTCACAAGTACATGAGCAACTACTGATAAGAAAAATAAAATACAACCTCAGTCCGAAATACGGTGGACAGGGAATAAAATACAAAGGCTGGAAGGAACTACACTAGCTGCGGTAGCCTCGAATGATGCAGTTCACCTAGTCCCAGAAACGTCTGTGCTGCTACGCCCAGCAGGCTGCTAGAGGTATTTATACATGTGCAACAAAAATGCATAGAAGTGTAGTATGAGTACGTAATCAACGTGTACTCAGTGAGTATCTCGCCTAATCCCGAAGGGGTAGAGACGAGATGGTCAACTCTGACACTCTCTAATGGTCCAATAATTATTCATCCTCAATATATATATATATTAAACAGTGGATTTATTTTATAAACATGATTTTAATCCAGATAGAGGAAACAAGTGAACACGTAATTCCTTCATAGGGGAAATTTCCAGAATTTCTTTTAAATATAATCCAAATATTTTTAAGCCACAAAAAGGCAATAATAACTTA